>PJEM01004293.1:54178-158009 GCA_004023845.1 Helogale parvula | reverse complement strand
TCTGGGATTGTGATGCCTCCCGTTTTGGTTTTCTTCTTCAATATAACTTTGGCTAAACGGGGTCTTTTGTGGTTCCATATGAATTTGAGGATAGTTTGTTCTAGTTTTGAGAAGAATATTGGTGCAATTTTGATGGGGATTGCATTGAATGTGTAGATTGCTTTGGGTAGTAATGACATTTTCACAATGTTTATTCTTCAGATCCATGAACAGGGAATATTTTTCCATTTCTTGGTGTCTTCTTCAATCTCTTTCATAAGTTTTCTATAGTTTTCATCATATAGGTCTTTGACATCCTTGGTTAGGTTTATTCCTAGGTATTTGATGGTTTTTCGTGCAATCGTGAATGGGATCAGTTTCTTGATTTCTCTTTCGGCTGCTTCATTTTTGGTGTATAGGAGTGCAACTGATTTCTGTACATTGATTTTGTACCCTGCGACTTTACTGAATTCATTAATCAGTTCTAGAAGGCTTCTGGTGGAGTCGATTGGGTTTTCCATGTAGAGTATCATGTCATCTGCAAAAAGTGAAAGTTTGACTTCTTCCTTGCCAATTCTGATGCCTCTTATTGCACCATCACCGGAAGCCATGCGGATCTGGATGGATGTTATAGTTACTGGGGCAGAGGGTTACACCCACTTCCTGTTGTAATGAACAGGCACAACAGTCTACTTCAGGGCAGACTGCAATAGTCTCTTCCAAGAATGAAGCCATATTCAATCCCAGATGGAAAGACCCAACAGGCCCATCCCATTAACTGTGTATATGAGAACTCCTTTCAAATTAACGGGAAGTCATTTATAAAGGAGAAAAAGGAGGTTTTGATTCAAAGCTTGATGATAAATAGCAGAAGGATTGAAGCACCTATGAGAAAGAAAACACTATTTTGGTAAAATATCATTCTTTAGAGGAACATTTCTTATAAACTATTTTTTTTTACCAATTGTTTACTTTGGTGAAATAAACTGAACAGTTTACAAAAAAAAAAGACTTGATTGTCATTAAATCTGTAATTAATGAGAATATCTCATTTCAAAGAAAATGGTTTACTATTTTAGTATTATCCCTCTAAGATATTTACTTGTGTAGCACCATTTTCATGTTTTCCTTATTTCTAGGCATTTTTTAAAACTTAAACCTATGCATTATTTAAATCCAAAACATTTTCTTTTTTTTAATGTTAACTTATTTATTTTGAGAGAGAGAGAGAGAGAGAGAGAGAGAGCACAATGGGGGAAGGCCAGAGAGAGAGAGACAGAGAGAGACACAGAGAGAATCCCAAACAGGATCTGCGCTCAGCCCAGAACCCGATGTGGGACTTGAATGCATGATCCATGAGATCATGACCTGAGGAGAGATCAAGAGTTGGATGCTTAACTAACTGAGCCACCTAGGCACCCATAAAACATTCTATTTTCTTCAAAAGTAATACAGGTCTGTTTAAGAAAACTTTTAAAAAATGTGAATTTATGTAAAAATAAAATATTAAAAAAATAATCATCTCTTCTCCTAAATACTAGAGCTTTTCCCTAGTAGATTTTCCTTTCACACCTGCCTCTCCTCCAGCTCAGCTTCAACTTCACAGCAATTCTGGTCACTCAGAGCTTTATATGTGATGAGGCCATTCCTTGGCTTAAAATGTTTTCTTGGCTGATTCCCTTATTCCCACAGCATGCACTGAATGCCCAGACTTCAGTAGTTCAGGATGCCCTGAATTACTTAACTCTCCCACGGGATTTCTTTCAACATCATTATGTCATTGTCATTATTTCACCGTATGCCCTCTGAGGCTTTATTCCTGTGATTTCTCCAAAGAGTAAAGAGTAAATACATGATATCTTTACTCCATATGCACCAACATTTGTGAAAAAATTATTTAAATAAAACCTTTTCTCTTTTTATAAAACATATGTCCTTGAGTTTTTAAAAAAATGTCTGTTCCTTCCAACTGCTGATGACCAAAATAAGGGACAAGTTAAGAAGTCAAAACAAGTGGTAAGAGGGGCACCTGGGTGGCTCAGTCAGTTGAGCATCCAGCTTCAGCCCAGGTCATGATCTCATGATTATGGGTTCGAGCCCCACATCAGGCTCTGTGCTGATATCTACCTCAGAACCTGGAGCCTGTCTTCAGATACTGTGTTTCCCTCTCTCTCTGACCCTCCATTGCTCGCTCGCTCTCTCTCCCTCTCTCTCAAAAATAAATTAAAAACATTAAAAAATATAAAAATAAAAAAATTTTTAAACAAGTGGTAATACTTAGGCAGGAAACATTTTGGTTAAAACAATGAAATTTTAAATACTGCAGTGGTTCCAGTTAACATCCTAAATGAGCCTGTCATTCTTTCTGATCTGTACAGAAACAAACAATAAAGTTTGCAAGATATCCGTAAATGCTCCCATCTATACTTTTTGGGGGAAACTACATGGTATTTGAGGCTACTTCTTGGACAACTTTCAGAGGTCCACCGTAACAACCGTTCTCAATCAGTATTAGCTGTTGAAGATAAAGAATCAACCACTACGTTCAACTGGGCTTATCTGGGTTTTCTATTTTCAGAACAGTAGTCTATGTGCTGGTAAGCAATTGTTCCTGAGCATCTTGTGTTCTGATGGGTGCTCTTGCCAAACTTTGAGCACAAAATTCAAGTATGTGGTTTGCTATTTTGAAAATTACATTTTGATATTACAAGTGGGATATTCAGTTCCATTTCTTTTCTAGAGTTTTCCACAAAAAAAGGTGTTCTAGTGTTTTATAAACTCTCATGGGTGTCATTTCCATCAGTGCATTTTATGTCTAAGATTTGAGCTCTTGAACTGGTGTTCACTTCTTCCGCATGGTTTCCTGTCTCCTTTGAATGATAACTGAAGTAGCTATGTCTACAATATATCACTGATTTTTCCTCCTAAAGGATTAGCTTTGAGTTTTTCAAAATGTTATTTTCCGAATGTAAACTCATTGCTGCCTGGGTAACAACTTAATTCACAGTATATCAGAAGAAATTTTCTCTTTTGGTAGCTACAATTTTGTTTGCTTTTCTTTAAAACAAGATAGTGTTGTGTCTTATTGCTCTTTTCAAATTAATGAAAGAATAAGAAATTATTAAAGACTGGGGGGATTAAAATCTTCATGCACCATACATTTAAGTTGTTTCTGGATTAGAACAATAATGCTGAATAGTATTAACTGCTAACGTGAAGAAAGCAAAGGGAAGTCACATTTATTTTCCATCTATTCTGTCCCATTGAGCCAGGTGCTTTACAAGCATTACCTTTTTAACCCTCTCAATAAAGCCGTAAGGTGGCATGATTTTCTTTATTTTGTCAAGAGCAATTACTTATAGCCAGTCTATGGAAAATGTGTAATCCACAATGGAATTTAAATTTATTTCCCTACCTCCAAAGCCTGCAATTTTTCTACTATATGATAGTAGTTCCCATAGAACCATTTCACTTTTCTTCTAGGGGAATTCAGCCTTCAATATATTCAGCCTATTTAAATACATCGTTCCATGATTTTTTTGGAGATGAAATTGCAGCCGATATAGTATTAAGGATGAAGGCTTGGAAAACACCTCTCTGAACTCCTATACCCAGAATTTTAAGACTTATAAAAGAAAATACCTGTTAAGTCTTGTTTCACAGGAGAAAATACTTGCACTTTGGTAGCATAGTTTATTCCAGAACTGTTCTTTTGCAAGGAATGCCCGTGTGAGAATGGCCCTAATAATACTGGCATTATTAGTACACTGATATTATTAATATTTTAGTATTTCACTAATGATGTTAACAGCACTAATAATATTGGCATTAATGCATGACTACTAATAACATAGCAAGTTGATTGGAGTAATTACAAATAGAATCTTTAATGATCTTGAACTCTACCTACACAGGTACTATAAGAAATTATGACTGTTACCATTTTGGCACCAGGGATTGCAATATGAATTAGCTTTGTTTTTAAAACTATTTGTTTTAATTCTATAGTTTACAAAAGCGAGATTCACCATGCACTTCCCTTCAGTTTCTCTTGGACAGGCCTATTTCAGGTGCCTGGAGAGGACCTAGCAATCCTTCCACATGATCATTAAGTTTGTACACTTTCTAAAACTAAGTTATACTAAATTCAGCTATGAGTACCTTTGCTTTCTATTGCAATCAGCCCCCCTTCCTCCCCCCCCAACCCTCATCTGCATGCAAATCTTCCACTCCTACATAATAATGTGGAGCCTCTGGGTATGTTTGGTACCTGGCTAAGGGTGTTGGTGATATATTTGTTTTGAGTTTAGTGAACTAGGATATAGACCAGAATATAGAACTCTATCACATAGGACAGTTATCTTTTTTTCTGTTCTTCTTACCTTCTAGGCATGTTTAATAAATTTCATCAACATCACAGTGATAGATCAAGAAGGCAATGGCAATCTGACAACATGTACTTAAGCTTTTGAGTAAGTTCTCCCAAGTGAGAGGATTCTATTCTCTATATTTTATGGGGAGTAACAGCAGGAGCTTTTTCCAATGGGTGATGAGATAAGCATTTTTCATGTATATTTTGAAAAATGAGGTCAGGATAGGCAAAAAGATTAGGTCAGGTGTAGCTTTTTGGAAAGCAAAGAAAATCTAAGAAATAGAAATATGTATTCAGCTGAGACCTCATAAGAATATATATAATGTTAGTAGTAAAAACAGGATAGCTTATAAGAAAGATATTGATCATCTTGTAAAATAAATGAGCTTAAATTGTCACTTAGTTTGTTATTAAAGTGATCATTTCTTGGACATTAGTTTAACTTTCATGCTGCTCTGATACTTATAAAAGATTTTATTTTTCCTAGGATATTTTAAGGGACCAAAACAGATTCTCATTTTCTCCCGAAAAGCAGTTATATTAGCAACAATTCTTCTCTTTGAAAGTGAGCAGCCACAAATATATGCAATTAATATGTATATTAACAAAGGTATTGAAAAATGTATTTTTAATGAAAATCTCATTACCTTAATAATTGTAATTGAGCAATTCATTTTTCATGAAATCATATACTGGGGAACTTTTTACCTATTCTTAGCACAATGCAATACTTCTTTCAGCTTATCTCAGAAATAAAAGCAAGACTTGGATCTTTATTTTCTAAAATCTCTACTATTATAACTATCTGCACAGGATACCATTTTTCCTCATAGAAACCTATAGGCTTTAGTAAAAATACTGAGTTTAGTATTAAAACTAGTCATTTTACCTTGTATTTGAATTGTGCTTGATAGTTTCTAAAGTATTTTAACATATGATTTATCTTGATATAATGAATATATAAGGAGTTAACTCAGTGTATTATAATATTATCCTAAAATGGCAAATCATGATTCTGAGTTATTTCCAGCCATTTTACTATGTTCTGTGGTTGCAAATCATGCCTTTACTATGTTCTGTGGTTGGAAATACTAGTAGATTTGTACATTACAGAAGCAAATATGATCAAGAGTGTAAGTGAATTAGAATAATTCTAATGTTGATTTTTAAATTGGAATTTATTACTTTATTATAAAAACCAAAAAAGGAGTTCTCAAATATAGACAGCACTGTTATAGATATTTAGGGATATATGATTAAAATATGCAATTTTTGTATAAAATAGAACCACAATGTATTATCAAAACATAGTGTTCTGTTTGACCGAAGAGAAGTAGAAAAAAGGAAAAAGAAATTTGAAACATTGCCTGGAGGTATCTTTGATACCTAAAAGTTCCAAGAGTCATCTGAACAGATTACTTCCAAGATACACGAAGAACTTAATTAAAATTGTATTGATGTATTGTATCTTCAGAGATAATTAAATACAACACCAGGTTTTGCATGCAAAAACATATTTGTCTTGCCAGGAAAGTAACTGAGAAAGAATTGAGTGAGTGACTCAGCCTCGATGCAGAAACTTTCATCTGAAGAGTTTCTGTAGGTTAAGGGAACTCTGAATTGCCCACTGGCCCATGTGTTGATCTAGCTTCTTTCTGTGTTTTAAATGAATGTGCAAAAAGATGGCATAGTAAAACAAATGTGTATTTCTCACCATAAGTTTACTGTGCAGGAAAAGATAAGCCAAATCGGATTATGAAATCAAATGGGAGTTCATGCTTTATTCACTTGGTATTATTCATCTATTTCATGTGATGCTTACTCTGTTTTAAATGATCACTTAACTAGTAAATCATACTTTTCCATTTTCAAATACAAATGACTCTCATATGCCTGCATCCCAATGTCAATTATTGCTGTGGAAGAGTCAGTTCCCATGAAAAGATCTACTGCCCATTAATTATTAAACTATGATGATCATACTGTAGTCACTGGAACTTAAAGTTGCTAGGTTGGAAAAATCCTGGGTAAACCCATCAGCCTTCTTAATGTGCTTAACAGACTTAACACAAAGAATATGCAATATATATTATCTTTTAATCCTTGTAACCAGAAAAGAATTTAGAAAGAATGATTTTGTTATAAAAGCTAATGCACAGTGACCCACATTTTCAAAAGATCTATTGTATCAGCATCAAATGACTCCAGATGAAGGTAAAAAGGCTACTCAAGAGAAAATATGATCCCACCACTTTATTCTGGCATCTTAGAGGGAAAAGCAGCTCAAATTAAAGCATCTAAGCAGTTTCTAAAGACTTAAGAGCACTGATAGTAGCTGAGCTATTTGAGGGTAGAGTTTGAAGGAAAGATTATCCAGGAGTAGGGAAGATGACCTTCAGTAAGTGACTAAATACCTGCTTCCAAAAGTTTATAAGTTCAACGCTCGTGCCACGTCCCAGTAGAAAAGTGAAAAAGAAGTTATGAAAGTGCAATTAGAAGGGGACACTTTTAAGAATGGCAGGGGAGGGACCTCCCAAATCTGCTATCCCATAAAAACAATGGGAACACTAGGAAAGATTGCCAACATTCACTTATTCAAAACTCCAGAAATGAGCTAAAGACCTCCAACAATCTCAGGAGAATTTATTCAGGCAATGAGTTAAATCCAGTAAGAACAGCAAGAGCCATGAGGCATTCTGACTCGCTCTGTCCCTATCACTCTCCACAAAACTGTGAAAACCAGCAGATTTGCGGCTGAGGATACAGGGAAAACAAGCAGCCCAGCAGCCCCTACAGATGACAAACTGTGTCTGAAGCCCTTCAGAGAGCCCATCCCCAGATATTTGATCTCGCTGGTAGCTCCTTGAAAAAGTTTAACAGAGCTTCTCATTTTTTGACCGGATAGAGTACATTCACTAGGAAAAGCCTTATTCCCAAGACCTTTGTTGAAAAATAATTGCTTAACATCACAACTGCCTAGGGCTGTGATAACAATTGAAGCAAACAAAAGTCTAGTCTAAAAGGTAAAAGGAAGATCTGGAGAATGGCATTCCGTAGTTGGCTTTGAAAAGCTTTAACAGGGGCACCTGGGTGGCTCTGTGAAGCATCTAACTTCAGAGCATGATCTCATGGTTCACAAGTTCAAGTCCCCTGTCAGGCTTTGTGCTGACAGCTCAGAGCTTGGACCCTGCTTCAGATTCTGTGTCTCGCTCTCTCTCTGCCCTTCCCCTACTCATGTTGTTTTTTTTGCACGCTCGCTCACTCTCTCTCTCTCTCTCTCACACACACACAAATAAATAAAAACATTTAAGGTTTTTTTGAAAAGAAAAAAAAGCTCCAACATACTCCTGGGAATCTAGAAAGGCCCGTGCGTGTGCAGGGATGTGTGCAAGCCCAGATAGACCTGATTAGGCCCTAATTTCACATCTATGGCTGCACTTCAGGAACAAGCAGGAAGTGAAGACTAAGGAATAGTTTCAAAGTGCTTGAATGTTGAAAGCATGCTTCAACACACAAAGAACACCTCTGAAAAGAGTGGGCACTTACTTCTTCATGGAAATATTAGTTTAGGGAGAATCAATCATTTCTGACCAATAAGCTACATGAACTATAACTCCAATGGCTGCACATGACAGAGAATATATAGACTTTGAAAAATTATTATAAGACAGTTATTAAACAAACAAAACAACAAATAACATCCTGGGGAAAGTAGGGAATTTGATGTCCACAATTGTCACATTATGAATGTCCAGTTTCAACAAAATATCGTATGGCACACACACAAAAAAGGGAAATTATGACTCACACACAGGAAATAATGCAGTCATTAGAAACTTCCTGAGGAAGCCCAGATGTTAGACTTACTAAATAAAACTTGAAATCAGTTCTTATAAATTGTTGAAAGAACTAAAAGAACATATGTCTAAATAAAGAATGAGAACAATGTCTCATCAAATAGAAATTATCCATAAAAATAAATTATAAAAGACTAAATAGCAAAGGAAACAATTAACAAAACTAAAAGGCGGCCTACAGAAGGGGAGAAGCTATTTGGAAGTGACATATCTGATAAAGAGTTAGTTACCAAAATATGTAAAGACCTTATAAAACTTAACACCCAAAATACAAATAATCCAGTTTAAAACTGGGCAGAAGATATGAATAGACAGTTTTTCAAAGAAAACATACATGTGGGCAACAGACACATGAAAAGATGCTCAACCTCACTAATCATCAGGGAAATGGAAATCAAAACCGCAATGAGATATCACTTCATACCTGTTAGAATGGGTAAAATCAACAACACAAGCAATAACAGGTGCTGGTGAAGATATAGAAAAAGGGGAATCCTCTGGCATTGTAGGTGGAAATGCAAACTAGTGCAGCCATTCTGGAAAACAGTATGGAAGCTCCTCAACAAGTTAAAAATAAAACTACCCTATGTTTGAGCAATTGCACTACTAAGTACTTACAGAATTCAAAAATACTAATTTAAAGAGATACACACACCTCGATGTTTATAGGAGAATTATCAACAATAGCCACATATGGAAAAAGGCCAAATGTCCATCAACTAATGAATGGAGAAAGAAAATGTGGTATAATATATATGTATATGTATACGTATACCATATTTTCTTTATCCATATGTATACATATACATCCATATGTATATATACACATATATATGTGCAATGCAATACTATTTATATATATGTATGCATACACACACACACACACACACACACACAATGGAATACTATTCAGCTATAAAAACAGAATGAAGTTTTGCCATTTACAATGACATAGATGGAGCTGGAGAATGCTGGGAGCCATTTCTGAAGTAAGGTGGGTTGCAAGGCCTCCCACTGTCAGATGGCAACCCAGCGTCTACACCCACCCAACCCCCACTCAATTTCTGCTTGAGCACTGACCCCCAAGGTGCCTGACTGACTGGTGTCAGGAGTGACTTGTCCTCTTATGCTAAAAATATGTGAATTGTACCTTATGAAAAACTTACCATAGGAGTTTCTTCTTTCGTGATTATAGGAGCAAATATTACATTTCTTGAGAAACCTATTCCCCCCTCTCCCCGGAGAAAACAGGCTATTGACCCCTGCTGACAAAAGAACTAACTCTTGCCTTTGCTATGCTAAAAACATTACCTTGTATTCAAATGCTAAAGATCCCTTCCTTCCCCATGTGATAAGCATCTAGTTACCTACTTCAATCACTATTGATAAAGATTATGTATGAGTCTTCTACCCATCTATGTCCTGGGAAATTTTTACATATCAAAGAATTTGTCATCAGAAATCATTGTCTAAGGCAATTGCCACTTCTGTTTTATACCCCATACATTTTTTCAATAAATAAAGCTGACTCTCCAGTCAGTGCTGAGATGCCTGCCTGGTGATCAGAAAAAAGCCTCAAGGCTCTCTCACTCCCTTCCCCTTTCACCAATTCCCATCTCTTTCATGCTCACACCGTCCATCCTTCAGGGAACCCTGAACCTGCTTGAGTTGGACTCCAGAATGAGAGTATTATACTAAGCAAAATAAGTCAGAGAAAGACAAATACCATATGTTTTCACTCATATGTGAATTTAAGAAACAAAATAATTGAACATGGGGGAAACGGCAGGGGAACCAAGACACAGACTCTTAACTATAAAAAATAAACTGATGGTTACCAGAGGGTAGAGGGTGGGGGGATGGGTTAAATAGGTGATGGATATTAAGGAAGGCATTTGTGAAGAGCACTGAGTATAATAAGTGAGTGTTTAATCACTAAATTCTATACCTGAGACTAATATTAGATGGTATGTTAATTTATGTTAATTAACTGGAAGTTAAATAAAAACTTGAAGGAAATAAAAAAACTATATAGATATTCTTGAATTGAGAAATAAAATAACTGAAGTGAAAAATTTCCTAGAGAGACTCCACAGCAGATTTGAGGAGGTAGAAAGAGAAAACCATGAACTTGAACATAAGTCAATTAAGATCACCCTATCTGAAGTATGGAAATAAAAAAATGAATCAATAAAAATGAACAGAGCATCAGACAAGTATAGAATACCACCAAGCATACTAAGATATTGATAATAAGAGACCCAGAAGAAGAGGGGGAGAGAGAAAGGGGCAGAAAAGTATCTGAAAGAATAATAACTGAAAAGTTCCAAAATGGAATGAAAATGCTTTTAAGTTAAAATGGTAATTTCAAGTATTAACTGCATGAATATTTTCCTACTGAATTTCTAAAATCATCTAGAACAAAAAAGTGTAGTATGCCTATTCACCAATTCTAGAACAATGGGAAGAAAGAACATTTGTGTCTATTCCTAAATCAAGCCAACTATATTTTAATGTTAACTATCAATTTATTTGCAAAAGTCTACCATAAGTATTTTATATATTATTAATTCTGTTGAAACAGTGTATTTTAAATAGACTTATTACTCAGTCTTTAGCACTTACATAAATTTTTAATTTTGTGCTCTACAACCCTTTTAAAAAGTGGAATTAGACAATCTATTACAGAGTGGTAGTCTGAATGGCATATTTATTCATCTATTTAGCTTCTCGGGACTTGCAAATTGTATCAAATCAGAATAAGAATATTTTACAATGGGAATAATTGCTTATTCAACAATCATTTATTACATATGTACTCTGTGCTAGATAATGGGGTATATAAAATAAAACATGCAGTATTTATAAGCACTTGAAATTACTATGTGCCAAACATGGTCATAACCAACATTTATTAATTTATTGAAACTTTCAAGCCCCTTAAGAAGTAAAAAGTATTGTTATTTCCATTCAACAGATGATAATATTGAGTCATAAAGAGAGTAAGTAACTTGATTATAGTCATATAGCATTTAATAGCTCTTGAGAGCTTGAACCAGGATATGAGCCTACACAACCTGACTCTAGTTCCAAAACAATCAGTGAAAGCATTCAGTGTTTCACCTGGACCTTGCAGTATAGAAAAAAAGACAGCTTTAATGTGGCAGTTCCAATTAAATCAAATTTATGCAGTTTTAGGAAAAAGCATAAGGTACTAGAAGAGCACATAGATGGGACTTCTAACCTATATTTTAGCAAGGATAGTTATCTGCAAGGAAACTCTTGATGAGAGATAGTGGACTATATTAGGAGGCTAGGAAGATGTAAGAAGAAAAGATACAATGGCAAAAATTCAAATATAGGAGAACAACAGGAATAGGAATCATGAGGAACTTTAAAAAGTTTAGTAACTTAGATTGCATTTATAATCAAAACTGGGAGAAGTAAAGCCACCAAACTTAAAGAGTAAATGTTGATAGTATTTTGTATGTTTGTATGTGAATTCATATTTTTGTTAAGTACTATAGGTAATAAGAGAAACTATTTTTGGATTTGTATATTAAGAAAATTCACATGGGGCCTGGGTGGCTCAAGGGGTGCCTGAGTGGCTTAGTGGGTTAAGCATCTGACTTCAGCTCAGGTCATGATTTCACAGTCCATGGGTTTGAGCCCATGTCAAAGTCTGGAGCCTGCTTCAGATTCTGTGTCTCCCTCTCTCTCTCTCTCTTCTCCTCCCCTCCTTTCTCTCTCTCTCTCTCTCTCTCTCTCTCTCTCTCTCTCTCTCTCTCTCAAAATAAAATAAGACATAAGAAAAAAATTTTTTAAGAAAATTTACTTTGGTTGCAATGGGAAGAATAACTTGGAGAGGAACAGTAAGTAGAAAGGGAATACTTAGGATGTACATGGATACAGGTGATAATAATTAGAAAGATGATGATGTGGCGGTATGATATCAAAAGGTAGTTTGAGAAATATTTGGAATAGTATTTGGTGAATTAAATGATAGCAAGTCTGAAAGATAAGAAATAAAGTATGATTTTCGTTAATTTCAGAAATTCATTTAATATATAATTATGCTGTAAAATTCATTCTTAGCTACTTGCAGATGGCCAATATATGAGGAAGATGCTTTTTTACAGAAATGTTAAAATCTTGTACAATAAGTATCTTTTAGAAATCAGCATCAAAGTAATGTTTTCCTATGTTTTGGATATGTCCTACCTTATTATTTGGCAAGAGCAAAACAAATGCTCATGTGTTCCCTTTTACAGTGGATGTCCACAAGCTTCAGCCTAAGTTCTGTTCTCAGTTCTACTGACTTGTGTTTGCTTACTTGCCGTGACTAACTCTTCCATTCTTTTTCCTTGCCATACACTCATAACTTCTTGGTTTTGTTTTTGAGATATGTAAATACCAAACTGAACCTACAAATAAGCTAATACTAATCCCCTTTGCTGAAAATCTAATTAGAATGAAAACAAGATTAGTATACTTAGAATACTGTACCAGTAAAATTAATACTAAGTATATGTACAATTTTTAAAGAAGCAAAAATGAGAAAATCAAACAAGGTGGGGAAATAAAACAAAGTTGTTTAACGTGAGACTGTTGATTAATTTATAACATTCATTTAGTCTGAACTAAATAAATTTACTCTAAAACTAGCATTTGATAACTATGAAAACAAAAAAATAAACACCATTGGAAAAGGCAATGAATAATAATAAAACACCTCAAGCTATTAGAATGTTAATAGATGAATTAGAGAATGTTTGGTCATAAACTAAGTCAATCTTTTGAAGTTAACTATTAGAAATGATTTATTTGTCCAATTGTTTCTTAAAATCATTATATATTCCTATACTTTGAATGGATTGGGGATATATTTACAGCTTGGGATTCCTAACTTCTTTGACTTTGGATCTACAATATTAATACCATTTAAAAATCAATAACTACATTATTGCACTATAATGTCTGTTCTTCAATTTAATATAAGTTGCAAGCACATACACATATGCAAAAGCAAATCTTGTTCTTGGAATTGTCTAGTTCAACATTTATTGAGCTCCCAGAGTACCACAATTTATTATAGTCAGCTATATATTGGCATTTGCAAGTAAACAAATAACTATATTAGAATTAATTACACTATTATATACTTAATTTCATTATTCACTTGATAAACAACTCCAGGACTGATACCGTTTCTGTGATTAAAAGGCTGATTTTTAAAAGCCTATATCCCATTATTTCAAGCGTAAGTTCACTTACATCAGCAGAAAAGTTACGCATAACCAAGTGTGCCAAACACACCAGTGCAAGACAATCCTCAAGTAATTATCCTCAGTTATATGCCCTTTCTATGCTAATATACATACTGATGATTATCTTCAGGGCACCCTACTGACCTCAAACTTTCTGTGCAATGGAGCGTAACACAGAGAGAGAGAGAGAGAGAGAGAGAGAGAGAGAGAGAGAACTGCAGATGAGCCTGTCTCATCATCCCAGGGATCCATGATGAAGCAGATAGAAACCCAGACTAGAACTAATAAAAATGATGATCCTATTGCTTCCTGCACTAACCCAGAGACCATAGTGACTATGGGAAGCTGAAGTAACATATGCTCTGGTAGGCACGGAAGTTAAAACAATGATGGCAAATGGATGGGTTGGCCTGATTTTCCCTGAGGGGACTTGAACTGAACTCAGCCCAGATGAGTGTAGCCAATCCTTGAAGAAAAGAGAACAAGGGAGGAGCCACGTATTTTAAGAGTCAAACAACTATTCTTCCTTTGGGAAAACATTAGTTGGAAGGATAGGTTCCCTGATGCTGCCTTTTGCTTCACATGACCTCTTTTTTGGTAAGACATCACCCTGGTTCAGAAATACCTTCTGCATGTGTCATTATAGTCTCTGGATCTAGGATACATCTCAGTATTGCTGATCTACTTACTACACATTAACTGAATGAAACTGAAAGAGACACTTGAAAATAAAACAGGCTTTCTGTTTGGGAACTGGGGGGAGGATATGTAATCCTTTGTGGGTGACTTAAGTAGGTGTTCTTCAGAATGTTTATTTGTTTTTTCTACAGTGTTCTTCTAGGAGTAACTGGACATCAATTTTCAGTTCCTGAATGTCCTTTCTCCCTCTACAAAACATATGCTGAATCAGTAAAAGAAGCATTATGATTGGAAAGATATAATCTGCAATAATGCAGGTAGCTCTTACCAGGACATGAATAAGAAAGTATTATATCTCTAAAATTTTAGAAAACAAGTTTTGCCATTAGGGGGAGAAAAGTCATTATTCACACTGTCATCAAACAAAATAAAATGTCATGTGAATTTCACTGCTATATTTAAGTGTTTTTATATTCTCTCATGTTCCGTTTTTTAAATTCTGTTGCTAAAACTTACTATTGCTTTTCTCTTGGAATATGAAGGTGAAGGTGTTTTGCTGTGATGTGTGGGGTAATGGTAATTTTCATTTCTTCCCAACTTCTGCCATTAGTGCAAGACTGGGGAGTAACTTAGTCTGCAGAAACTATTAATTACATTGGCATCATTTTGGGATAATTTCACTGTGGAGAGAGATATACCTCATGCCTTGAGAAATATTAATATAACATAGCAAATTTAAAATTAACAAATCAAAGTCTCCAAATCCTATTGGTCTTGCATTATTGAGCCCCATATCAAAATGTCAATGTTCTGGATAACACTTTAGCCAATTTCATTTTTACAACCTCCACCTCAAACCTCTCCTAAGGCACGGTGGAATTCATCTGATATAATGGAACTACAAGACTGGAAAATTTTAAATTACATTTGCTTTCTCCATCTACCTTTTTGAACTTAGCAAAATGGAGTCCTATATATATCTGCTCTAAAGTCTAAGTCTAATCCTACAACTTTTCAATTGGCTAAAAGGGGCATTGTTAGACATTGGGATGATATAGATGAATAATTAGAAAGTAAGGCTGAGAGTAGTATTGGTGCTGGGTGGGGGCCAAGATTCAGAGCATCATGGAAGTTTTCAGCTTCCCTCATCCCTCAGTTGCAGCTAGAACATCATCATACCACTTTGCACACCTAGAAAATTGACCTGAGGATTAACAAAGCAATCTGCATAACTTGAGCCCCGAACTTGGCAGGTACATGGTGCAGAGAGGTGAACTTGGGGAGAGAGAAGCTGCTGAGGGCAGGGAGCTGTTTTTGTGGAGAGAAGACAGAGAAAAGGTGGAGAATTCAGGAAAGTAGCTGGAGAGAGACAGAGAAAGAAGAGAAACACAGGGGACTGAACAAGAAATCTATTCCCCACATCCACTGATGAGGAGAAAGGAGAGGGTTTCAATTCCAGTAGGAGTCTATAAAACAGGGGAGCACAGAGTTGGAAATTCCAGAACTCAATACTTAGTGGTGCTCTAGTGGGGAGGAAGGGCGAATCCCCAGGAGCAGGCAAGTGAAGTCTAAGGGGTCTGTGGGCCACATGGGGAGACGCTCCTCTGCTTGGAGGGCATGTAGGAGAAAACATGCAGCCTCCCCAGAGACAAAGGTTCCAGCGGACCCTGGAGAACAGCCACATTTGCTCATATTGGAACAAAGACACCACGATGTGGTGAGACCTCATGCAAATTGTGTGTTGTGATTTGCCATAATCTCTGAACCACTACCGCTGTGTGATCACACAAAACTTTTCTGGGACAAACCGGCACTCAGCCACAATCTCTGAACTTCTGCCATAGCACAACTGCACAAACATTACAGTGGGCAAGTTAACACCAGGCCACTGCTTGGCAAGACCTTCAACCAAGGGTCAGAGCAGATCCAAGCTGCAGGACTTTCAGAAGTGAGGGGGTTGGAAACACAACCCCATCTGAGATAATGTTTGGGAGGAGGGGTGCCACCTGGCAGGCTGAGGCATCGGTGTATGGAAGCCAGAGACAAAGGAGGGGTGCTTATTGCTAGTCAGTGAGAGGGCAGAGAGGGCAGAGACTGGGAAGCTGGGTAAAGCCATTTTCACCTCTCCCACATATAAGAGCAATACAGATTCATGCCAGTAAGCTAAGCAGTGCCACCTAGTGGAGAATAGAGCCATTACACCAAGAACCTTCCAGCTGCGTCCACCAAGCTTCTGCCCTAGAGGACCACCACAAATCTCTCCACCTGCTTCGTATATGGACTATAAAGTGCTTCATAGTTTGACTTCTAGGGGAAAATGGATGTAATTTCATTTGGGTTTCATTATGTTTGATGGTCCACCTATTCACTGTTTTCTTTGCTTTTGTTTAAATTGTTTTTATACTCTTTCATTTTTTCCATTATTTTAATGGATATAGTAAGAGAAAAACTTATTTTTTGTCCATTTTTAATTTAAAAATTTTAAATATTTATTTATTTTTGAGAGAGAGAGCGAGCAAGTGGGGAAGGGGCAGATAGAGAGGGAAACACAGTACCAGAAGTAGCAGACTCCTGGCTCTGAGCTCTCAGCCCAGAGCGCAAAACAGGGCTTGAATTCACAGACTGCAAGATCATGACCTGAGCTGAAGTTTGATGCTTAACTGACTGAACCACCCAGGTGGCCCTGTCCATTTTTTTCTAATTTTTAAAAAAATTTTACTATATTTTTTATTCCTTGTAAATTTTTATACTCTATTTTACTTTCTTCATTTTGTTTTATTCTATTTTACTGTATACGTATTTATAATCCTTAACATTTTTCTTACATTTTTTCCTTTTCCTTTCTTTCCTTTTTTTCTCCTTTCTATGAAGCGTCTTTCAACAACCAGACCAAAACACACGTGGGATCTAGCTTCCTTTATTTTACTTTTTGTGTCTTTTTAATTTTTAACTTTTAGTTTATTAATTCTCCTCCTTCCTCCAAAATGACAAAAAAAAGGAATTCACCCCCCCAAAAAGAACAGGATGAAATGATAGAGAGTAATCCACAGATAGAAGCAAGATATCTGAACAAGAATTCAGAATCACAATAATAAGAATACTACCCAGGCTTGAAAAAAGCATAGAATCACTTTCTGCAGAAATAAAAGACGTAAAATCTAGTTAGGATGAAATTAAAATGCTTTAACTGAGATGATGCAACAGTGGCAAGGATGGATGAAGCAGATCAGGGAATCATCAAAATAGAAGATAAAATTATGGAACAAAGCAAATGAGGGAATCTAAGGCAAAAGAGCACAAAACAAGAATTGGAAAACTGAGTGACTTATTAAAAAGGGATAATATACAAATCATAGAGTCCCAGAAGATGAAGAGAAAGAAAAAGGGGTAGATGGTTTATATGAGCAAATTATAGCAGTAAACGTTCCTAACCTGGGGAAATACAAAGACATCAAAATCCAATAAGTACAGAGAACTCCCATTAGATTCAACAAAAACCAACAATCAACAAGGAATATCATACTCAGATTCACAAAATATACAGAAAAGGAATTATAAAAGCATTAAGGGAAAAAAACTCCTTATCCTATAAGGGAATACAGATCAGGTTTGTAGCAGATCTATCCAGAGAAACTTAGCAGGCCAGAAAGGAGTGGCAGGATATATTCAATGTGCTGAAATCAGAAAAATATGCAGCCAAGAATTCCTTATCCAGCAAGGCTGTCATGCAAAAAAGGAAGGAGAGAAAAAGGGTTTCCCAGACAAAAACTAAATAAGTTCCACTAAACCAACCCTTTAAGAACCGTTATAGTTTATTGTCAAGTAGGTTTCCATAAAACACCCAGTGCTCATCCGCACAAGTGCCCTCCTCCATTCCCATCACCCACCTTCCCCTTTCCCTCTCCCTGTTCAGCCCTCATTTGTTCTCAGTATTCAGAGTCTCTCATAATTTGCCTCCTTCCCTTTTCCTATTTCCCCCTTTCCTCCCCCATGATCCTCTGTTAAGTTTCTCCTGTTCCACTTATAAGTGAAAACATATGGTATTTGGCCTTCTCTGCCTGACTTATTTCCAGTAGCATGACACTTCAAAATCTGTGCACTTTGCCACAAATGGCCAGATTTCATTCTTTGTCATTGCCATGTAGTATTCCATTGTATAGATAAACCACATCTTCTTGATCCATTCGTCAGTTGATGGACATCTAGGCTCTTCCCATGATGTGGCTATTGTTGAAAGTGCTGCTATGAACATTGGTGTACATGTGCCCCTATGCATCAGCACTCCTGTATCCCTTGGGTAAATCCATAAAAGTGCTATTGCTGGGTCATAGGGGAGTTCTATTTTTTATTTTTTGAGGAACCTACACACTGCTTTCCAGAGGGGCTGCACCAGTTTACATTCCAACTACAGGGTAGGAGGGTGCCTGTTTCTCCACATCCTCCCCAGCATCTATAGTCTCCTGATTTGTTCATTTCAACAACTCTAACTGGTGTGAGGTGGTATCTCAGTGTGGTTTTGATTTGTATTTCTCTGATGATGAGTGACACTCAGTATCATTTCACGTGTCTGTTGGCCATCTAGATGTCCTCTTTGGAGAAGTATCTATTCATGTCTTCTTCCCATTTCTTCATTGGATTATTTGGTTTCTGGGTGTGGAGTCTGGTGAGTTCCTTATAGATTTTGGATACTAGTCCTTTATCCGATATGTCATTTGCAACTATCTTTTCCCATTCTGTCAGTTGCCTATTAGTTTCCTTTGCAGTGCAGAAGATTTTTATCTTTATGAGATCCCAATAGTTCATTTTGCTCTTGATTCCTTTGCCTTTGGGAATGTGTCAAGTATGAAATTGCTGCAGTTGAGGTCAATGAGGTTGTTACTGCTTTCTCCTCTAGGGTTCTGATGGTTTACTGTCTCACACTGAGGTGCTTCATCATTTTGAGTTTATTTTTGGGTATGGTATAAGAAAGTGATCAAGTTTCATTCTTCTGCATGTTGCTGTCCAGTTCTCATAGCACCATCTGTTAAAGAGGGTGTTTTTTTTTTTCCAATGGATACTCTTTCCTGCTATGTAAAAGATTAATTGGCCATACATTTGTGGGTCAAATTTTGGGTTCTCTATTCTATTCCATTGGTCTGTGTATCTGTTTTCGTGCCAATACCATTATGTCTTGATGATTATAGCTTTGTAGTAGAGGCTAAAGTCTGGGAATGTGATGCCTCCCATTTTAGTTTTCTTATTCAATATTACTTTGGCTATTTGGGGTCTTTTGGGGTTCCATACAAATTTTAGAATTGTTTGTTTTAGCTTTGAGAAGAATACTGGTGCAATTTTGATTGGGATTGCATTGAATGTGTAGATTGCATTAGCTAATAATGACATTTTAACACTGTTTATCCTTCTGATCCATGAGCATGGAATGTTTTGCCATTTCTTTGTGTCTTCTTCAATTTCTTTCATAAGTTTTCTATAGTTTTCATTGTACAGGACTTTTACATCTTTGGTTAGGTTTCTTCCTAGATATTTTATGGTTTTTCATGCAATTGTGAATGGGATCAGTTTCTTGATTTCTCTTTCTGCTGTTTCATAATTGGTGTATAAAAATGCAATCAATTTCTATATATTGATTTGATACCCTGCGACTTTGCTGAATTCATGGATCAGGTCTAGAAGGCTTCTGGTGGAGTTGGTCAGGTTTTCCATGTAGAGTATCATGTCATCTGCGAAAAGTGAAAGTTTGACTTCTTCTTTGCTGATTCTAATGGCTTTTAGTTCTTTTTGTTGTCTGATTGCTGATGCTAGGACTTCCAGCACTATGTTAAACAACAGTGGTGAGAGTGGATATCCTTGTCGTGTTTCTTATCTCAGGGGGAAAGCTCTGAGTTTTTCCCCATTGAGATGATATTAGCTGTGGGCTTTTCATAAATGGCTTTTATGATGTTTAAGTAAGTTCCTTCTATCCCGACTTTCTCGAGGGCTTTTATTAAGAAAGGATGCTGTATTTTGTCAAAAGCTTTTTCTGCATCTATCAACAGGATCATATGGTTTTTATCTTTTCTTTGGTCAACGTAATATATCACATTGATGGATTTGTGAATATTGAACCAGCCCTGTAACCCAAGAATGAATCCACTTGATCATGATGAAAATTCTCTTAATAGGCTACTGAATTCGATTTGCTAGTATTTTGTTGAGTATTTTTGCATCTGTATTCATCGAGGATATTGGGCTGTAGTTCTCTTTTCTTGCTGGGTCTCTGTATGGTATGGGAATTAAAATGATGCTGACTCTGTAGAATGAGTCCAGAATTTTCCTTCTATTTCCAGTTTTTGGAATAGCTTGAGAAGAATGTGTATTAACTCTGCTTTAAATGTCTGGTAGAATTCCCAAGGAAAGCATCTGGCCCTGGGCTCTTACTCATTGGGAGATTTTTGATAACTGATTCGATTTCTTCACTGATTATGGGTTGTTCAGATTTTCTATCTCTTCCCGTTTAAATGTTGGTAGTGCATGCGTGTTTAGGAATTTGTTCATATCTTCTAGGCTGTCCGGTTTGTTGCCATATAATTTTTCATTGTAATCTATGATGATCCTTGTATTTCTGAAGGATTGATTGTAATAGATTCATTTTCATTCGTCATTTTGTCTATTTGGGTGCTTTTGCTTTTCTTTCTGAGGAGACTGGCTAGAGGTTTATCAATTTTGTTTATTTTTTCAAAAAACCCACTCTTGGTTTCATTGATCTGTTCAACTGTTTTTTTTTTTTAATTCTATATTGTTTATTTCTGCCCTGATCTTTGTTATTTCTTTTCTTCTCCTGGGTTTGGGATGTTCTTGCTGCTCTATTTCTAGATCCTTTAGGTGCTCTGTTAAATTTTGAATTTGTGCTTTTTCTAGTTTCTTGAAATAGGCCTGGAGTGCATTATACTTTCTGCTTAGGACTACCTTTGATGCATCCCAAGGAGTTTGAATTGTTGTATTTTCCTTTTCATTTGTTTCCATATATTTTTTAAATTTTTTCCCTAATTGCCTGATTGGACCAATCATTCTTTGGTAGCGTGGTCTTTAACCTCCATGTTTTTGGATGTTTTCTAGACTTTTTCCTGTGATTGATTTCAAGCTTCATAGCATTGTGATCTGAAAGTGTGCATGGTATGTTCTCAATTCGTTTATATTTATGGAGGGCTGCTTTATGACCCAGTATGTGATCTATCTTGGAGAATGTGCCATGCGCACTCGAGAAAAAGTGAATTCCCTAGCTTCAGGATGTAGAGTTCTAAATATATCTGTCAAATCCATCTGTTCCAATGTGTTGTTCAGGTCCATTGTTTCTTTAGCGATTTTCTGTGTGGTTTATCTATCCATTGCTGTAAGTAGAGTATTAAAATCCCCTGCAATTAGCACATTTTCATCAATTGTTTCTGTTTATGATTAGTTGTTTTATGTATTTGAGTGCTCCCGAATTTGGCTCATAGATGTTTATAATTGTTAGCTCTTCTTTACGGAGAGACTCTGTAATTATTATATAATGGCCTTCTTCATCTTTCATTACTGCCTTTAAAGGCCAGTTTGTCTGATATAAGTATGGCTACACCAGTTTTCTTTTGACTTCTAGTTGCATGATATATATTTCTCCATCCCCTTACTTTCCTTCTGAAGGTGTCTTCAGGTCTAAAATGCGTCTGTTGTAGACACCAAATAGATGGATTTTGGTGTTTTTTTTTAATCCATTCTGCTACCCTATATCATTTGATTGGAGCATTTAGTCCATTTACATTCAGTGTTATTATTGAAAAATATGGGTTTAGATTCATTGTGTTCTCTGTAGGGTAAATGCTTGTAGTGGTGTCTCTGGTACCTTGTATTCCTTGCAACATTTCCCTCATAGAGTCCCTCTTAGGGTTTTTTATAGGGATAGTTTGGTTATGATGAATTTTTTTCAATTTTTACCTATTTTGGAAAACCTTTATCTCTCCTTCTATTTTGAATGACAGACTTGCTGGATAAAGGATTCTTGGCTGCATATTATTTCTTTTCATCACATTGAAGATTTCCTGCCATTCCTTTCTGGCCTGCCAAGTTTCAGTAGATAGTTTCATATCCACTTTGATAGGTTTCCCTTTGTATGTTAAGGCCCTTTAATTCCTAGCTGCTTTCAGAATTCTCTCTTTATCCTTATATTTTGCCAGTTTCACTATGATATTTTGTGCCGAAGGTCGATTCAAGTTATGTCTCAGGTGAGTTCTCTGTGTCCCTTGGATTTTAATATCTATTTCCTTCCCCATATTGGGGAAGTTCTCGGCTATAATTTGATCAAGTACCACTTTAGGACCGTTATTTCTTTCTTCTTCTCCAGGAATTCCTATGATACAGATATTGTTCCATTTGATTGCATCACTCAGGTCTCGAATTCTCCTTTTGTGCCCCTGGATCAATTTGTCTCTCTTTTTCTTGGCTTCCTCTTTTTCTATAATTGTGTCTTCTAATTCATCTATTTGCCTCTCTGCCTATTCAGTTTGTGTAGTGGTAGCCTCCATTTTATTATCCACCTCATTTATAGCATTTTTAAACTCATCACAGCTATTTTGAAGTTCCCTTGTCTTTGCATCAATAGCTTCTCTGATATCTTCCATGCTATTTTCAAGCCCAGTGATTAATTTTATGACAATTGTTCTAAATTCTTGTTCCATTATGTTGCTTATATCTGTTTTGAGCAATTCTATAGCTGTGACTTTTTCCTGAAGTTTCTTTAGAAAAGAGTTCTTCCATTTCATCATTTTGGCTATTCTGTCTCTTGTCAGTTTCAAAAGCTCGTTATGCACTCGGCACCTGTGAGTATTGTTATATTAAAGGAGGCTCATTGACTGTCCAGAGTCTGTCCATTCAGGAAGTCTTCTTTTAATGGTGTCTCTTGATTTCTTTTGTTGTGCCTTTGGTTATTTTATTTCCCTACTCAGTAATACTTGGGACCCTCCAGCATGTGTACTTTGGCTTGTTTCTTGAGGTAGCCCTGAAAAGGAAAACAGACAGACAGGCACACAGGGAACAAAAGCATGCAAACACACAGACAAATCAAACAAACAAGCCAACCAAAAGGGGAAAGAAAAGAAAAGAAAACAAAATAAAAAGGGAGGTAGGCAAAAACAACAAAAGACAAGGGACAGTCTAAAAGTATCAAGCCAGAAATTCCAGCTACAAATAAAGAGTGGGGTGAAGGCAGTGCTTTTGGAAGAACATATAGAAAGAGAGAAATTACAGGGGTGTGGAGGAAGTGACATTGATTGCTGACCAGGCAGAGACTAAAAGGCTTATTTCAGAGAGTGAAAGAGGAGAATATAGTAGGAGGTGAGGAGGAAAAAAACGAAGATAATGTTACCCAAAGAAACTATATAGTCTGATTATTCCAGAGAGAGAGAGAGAGAGAGAGAGAGAGAGAGAGAGAGAGAAGTAGCATCAAGAGAATGGATTAAGTATGACTTTTTAGGAAAACCAATGTCCCATGTGCCCAGTCCAGTGAAAGAGAGAGAAAAGAGT
The DNA here is from genome assembly GCA_004023845.1 of Helogale parvula. Lineage (NCBI taxonomy): Eukaryota > Metazoa > Chordata > Mammalia > Carnivora > Herpestidae > Helogale > Helogale parvula. The sequence goes on along the minus strand of PJEM01004293.1, from coordinate 134,361 downwards.
GAGGTAAGGGACAATATATCTGAATAACAAGAGTTGATCTAATCACAACAGTGCATCAATGTTGGTATTGCCTGGGTTCTATGAGGCTGTCTTCTTCGTGGACTTGTTCTCTTTTCCTCCCAGACTCTACCAATCAGATTATTGTGGCTTAAGTCCTTCTTAGTTTGATAGACGCAAGCGGGCAAAAGGTACAGAGCTCCCTACTTCTTCACCATCTTGCCCCCCCCCATAAGAAATTTTAAAGGGGACCCTCTGAGGGGAGAAAAGATGAAACACAACAAAACAAAACACTAAAAGTAACACAGACTAGAAAGGAGCAGAAAACAACACCAGAAACTCCAACTTTACAGACAACACAATGAAAATAAATTCGTATCTTTCAGTACTCACTCTATATATCAGTGGACTAAACACTCCAACCAAAAGACATAGGATATTAGAATGGATGCGAAAATAAGATCCATCTGTAAGGTGTTTAAAGAGATCCATTTTAGACCTAAAGACATGTTAATATTGAAAGTAGGATGGAGAATCATCAACATGCTAATGGTCCCCAAAAGAAAGCTGGAGTGGCCATACTTATATCAGATGAACTAGATTTTAAAATTAAGACTGCAACAAGAGATGAAGAAGGCCACTATATCATAAATAAGGGGTCTATCCAACAAGATCTAACAATTGTAAGCATTTATGTCCCTAACAAGACATCACCGAAATATATAAATCAATTGATCACAAACATAAAGAAACTCATTGATAACAATCCCATAATAGTAGGGGATTTCAACAACTCACTTACAGCAATGGACACATCATATAAACAGAAAATCAATAAGGAAACAATGGTTTTGAATGACACAGTGAACCAGATGGACTTAACAGATATATTCATAACATTTCATCCTAAAGCAACAGAATACACATTCTTCTTGAGTGCACATGCAACATTCTCCAGAAAAGATCACATACTGGGACACAAATCAGCCCTCAACAAGTATAAAAAGATAAAGATCATACTGTGCATATTTTGAAACCACAACACTATGAAACTCAAAATTAACCGCAAGAAAAATTGTGTAAACACCATGGAAATTTGGACATTAAAAAACATCCTACTAAAGAATGAATGAGTCAGCCAAGAAATTAAAAAGGAAATTAAAAAGCACATGAAATCAATTAAAATGAAAACACAGCCCAAAATCTCTGGGATGCAGGAAAGGCAGTCATAAGAAAAAAGAATAAAGCAATCCAGGCCTTCCTAAATAAGGAAGAAAGGTCTCAGAAACACAACCTAACCTTACACCTTAAAGAGCTGGAAAAGGAACAGCAAATAAAACCCAAACCCAGCAGAAGATGGGAAATAATAAAGATTAGAGCAGAGATCATGATATCAAAACAATAACAACAAAACCACATCAATGAAACCAGGAGCTGACTCTTCGAAAAAATTAACAAAATTGATAAACTCCTATCCAGACTGATCAAAAAGAAAAAGAAAGGAACCAAATAAATAAAATTAAGAATTAAAGAGGAGAGATTACAACCAACACTACAGAAATACAAACAATAATAAGAGAATATTATGAGCAATTATGTGCCAATAAATTGGGCAATCTGGAAGAAATGGACAAATTCCTAGAAACATAAACCAGCAAAGCTGAAATAGTAATAAATAGTAAATTTGAAGACCCATAAGCAGTAAAGAAATTGAATTAGTAATCAAAAATCTCCCCCCAAACCAGAGTCCAGGGCTGGATGGCTTTCCAGGGGAATTATAACAAACAATTAAAGAAAAGTTACCACCTATTCTTTTGAAGTTGTTCCAAAAAATAAATATGGAAAGAAAAATCCAAACTCATTCTATGAGGCCAGCATTACTTTGATTACAAAACCAAAGACCCCACTAAAAAGGAGACCAACAGACCGATTTCCCTGATGAACATAGATGCAAAACGTCTCAAGATACTAGCCAATTGAATCCAACAATACATTAAAGAATTATTCACCATGACCAAGTGTGATTTATACCTGGGATGCATGGGTGGTTCAATATCTACAAACCAATCAATGTGATACATCACATTAATATAAGAAAGAATAAGAATCACATGGTCTTCTCAATAAATGCAGAGAAAGTATTTGACAAAATATAGCATTCTTTCTTGATAAAATCTCTCAAGAAAGTAGAGACAGAAGAATGAACCTGAACCACTTTCTTACACTATACACAAAATAAACTCAAAATAAATGTTAAACCTAAACATAAGACAGGACACCATCAAAATCCTAGAGGAGAAAGGAGGCAAAAACTTCTTTGACCTCAGCCACAGCAACTTCTTACTCAACATTTCTCCAGAGGCAAGGGAAACAATAACAAACATAAACTATTGGGACCTTATCAAGATAAAAAGCTATACAATGAAGGAAACAATCAGCAAAACTAATAGGCAACCAACAGAATGGGAGAAGATATTTGCAAGTGACATATCAGATAAAGGGCTAGTATCCAATGTCTATAAAGAATTTATCAAACTCAACACCCAAAAAACAAGTAATCCAGTGAAGAAATGGACAAAAGACATGAATAGACACTTCTCCAAAGAAGACCTCTAGATGGCTATTAGACACATGAAAATATGCTCAACATCACTCATCATCAGGGAAATACAAATCAAAACCACATTTAAATACCACCTCACACCTGTAAGAGTGACTAAAATTAACAACTCAGGCAACAACAGATGTTGGCAAGGATGCAGCAAAAGAGAAACCCTTTTGCACTGCTGGTGGGAATTCAAACTGGAGCAGCCACTCTGGAAAACAGTATGGAGGTTCCTCAGAAAACTAAATATAGGACTACTCTACAACCCAGAAATTGCACTACTAGGTATTTACCCAAAGGATACAGGTGTGCTGTTTCAAAGGGGAACCCCAATGTTTACAGCAGTGCTATCGACAAGAGCCAAAATATGGAAAGAGCCCAAATGTCCATCAACAGATGAATGGATAAATAAGATGTGGTCTATATACAATGGAATATTACTTGGAAACAAAAAGAATGAAATCTTGTCATTTGCAACAGCATGGATGGAACTAGAGTGTATATTATGCTAAGCAAACTTAGTCAGAGAAAGACAAATATATGACTTCACTCATATGTGGAATTTAATATACAACCAGATGAACATAAGGTAAGGAGAGCAAAAATAATATAAAAACAAGGAGGGGACAAAACATAAGAGGCTCTTAAATATAGAGAACAAACTGATGGGCTAAATGGGCAAGAGGCATTAAGGACAACACTTGTTGTGATGAGCACTCGGTGTTATATATAGGGGATGAATCACTGGATTCTATCCTGGAATTACTATTGCACTATATGCTCACCAATTTGTATGTAAATAAAAACTAAATTAATTAATAAAAATAAATAGCAAAACAGAAAAAGAAAGTAAAGCTGAATTATCTCCCAACCTAAGTACATTCATGAAATGTTATACATTTCCTCTATTTAGCCATAAACCACGTAAGAGGTTACTGTAATGATTGTCTATGAAACCACTGAAGTTCCAATCTTAATATTTTTATTTTATATGAGGAAACATTAAAAAATGCAAAGAAGTAGAAATAAGCCATTCAATTTAACAGGACATCAAAATCATTCATAGAAAGCTGCATTTATACAGGGAAGCAGGAAGCACTAAAAGAACTGTTACATGAGGAACACATAAAATTCATTTGTCTAATAGAGGGAGAGTTCATCATTTCTCAAATCATTTTACAAATGTCTTCCACAAGAGATGACTAGGTGTTGTTTCTGATGTGAATTTTCTTCCACTGCTGTGATTACACAGTGATTTTTTAAAAAGTAATCTGCAGATTTTATTATGGCCCTTCATTAAGAATGAAAGAATAAGAAAACCATTACTGCCATGGCTTTACCAAATAACAAAGCAGCAGGTAAGAATAATCTCTATACCTTTTATTTCCATAGTGCTCCTAATAGCATTGTCTAGCTTTTCAAGCTGTTTGACAAACAAACAATATTGCAACCTCTCAGGGAGGCAGCCCAGATGATATTCAGAACTAATGCATTTTCTATCCCTCACAGCAATATGCTCAGTAGAAAAGCATTAGATTCTGAAGCCGTATTCTCTATTGTGATGATTTCAAGGTTAAAAAAGTTTGTAGGATCTGGATAAATGTCTTCAAACAATTATGCCTCTGCAAACAACTTTTAAATAATGGTTCCACATTTATACTTTGAAGTTTTAAAGAAATTGCTATTATAAAATTGAACTATAAAATGTTACACATATTTTCTTTCTACAAAACTAAACAAATGTTTATGTGAGTTTTTCTATAGCCTTAAAATACAAAATGTCTACCTGTGAAAAATATAAGCATCTTTTACTATCATCAGAGGAATCACTGAACCACAGCAGACACTGTTGCCCTGACAGGTTCAAATTAACCGCATATTCTGATTTGTAAAAAGAGGTGAGCCTCATACAAGTGGTATGAAATAACATCAATTTTATTGACAGAAACATTTCAACCACTAATTTACCAGCTCTGTTATTTAGTGCACATCAAAAGAAGGCTCAGGATCTTTATATTGAAGATTTTATTACACAACCCTAACACACTTTTTCTGTATCTTTATTTGTTTTCAAGAGAATTCTGCCTAGCATATAAATCATCTGAAATGTTTCCTAGTTCAAATTTAACTCATAGATAATAAGATAAGATATACAGTAGCTGGGTATGCTGAGTTAGACACAACTTTTTTGGGATGGGAGAAAAAAAATACTGAAAGAGATAGTATAATTCTTTCAGGAACAATGACATAGACTCTAATTTTTTCAAGTAATTCAGAAAAACTAGCTTACTTTTTTTTTAAACCAAATCTTGGCATTATGAAACTCAGGTTAGTGAAGTAATGTCTTAAGAGAGGAAGGCATGATTAAAATTAGTTTCAAAAAGTTGTGCTCCTATTGACTTTCTTTTTAAACTATATATTGAGATAAACTTATATTCAGACCGAAAGGACCCTCCTAATGAACACTTCCTTAAGAAAACACACTATTTCTATTGTGCATGCCGAAATGATGTATTAAAAACTGTAGGCCCATCTCTCATTCCCACAGATATTTGGCTCTGAAATAGTGGTGTTCTGTATATGGACAGGGGTTTCAAATATTCTTCCTTCATTGCCCATAACTCTCTGGTTTGCAGGACTTTAGGTTTTCCATTTCAAATAATTATCTTATTTTTTTTAATGTTTATCTATTTTTGAGAGACAGGGAGCAGGGGAGGGACAGAGAGAGGGAGAGAGAATTCCCAAGCAGGCTCTGCACTGTCAGCACAGAGCCTGATGTGGAGTTTGAACTCATGAAGCATTAGATCATGACCTGATCCAAGATCAAGAGTTAGATGCTTAACTAACAGAGCCACCCAGACACCCCTCAAATAATTATCTTAAAGAAAAGAATATGACATAATGGCTTTACAGTCTGTCTCTGCAAGGTCAAGCATTTCTAATTGAGCCAACCCAACAGAGCTCAGAATATCCCTTCCAGCCCTAACCTTTTTATTGACATTTTATAATCATCAAAATAAGATAGGTGCTCAGGAGACTGCTTAAGAAAAGTCGCTTCAATTGGTACAGAAACAAACACCCAACCTGGATTAGCCATTTGCCCAGTCATCTCTGAGGAGGAGAACAAGATATGAGCTTGTTATTAGCAACTTCTACTCAACTGTCCGTTGGCACCTGTAATCTCAGTGAGTCCCAATTACAGAAATCACTCCTCAGAAATCAAAAGTTTGTCTGAGAGCTTAGGAAAAGGGTCTATTGGAAAATTAGAAGCTGATCAAATAATAAAAATCTTAAACAAAAATGAAAGGTTTTATACTTGTTTTCTTCACTAAGAAATAAAGGTTGTCACAAAGACAACCTTATTCTTTAGTAAAAACATAAATAATTGAATTTTATGTTAAAAAGATAAATTCATATTATGTTAAAAACATAAATACTGAATTTTAAAGCTTATATATCCAATTTATCAATCTCTCATTTTATAAATGACAAATACTAGAGCCCAGAAAGTTTAAATGATTGTCTAAAGTTACCCCCCAAAAATAAGAGAAATGAGTGTTACATAATCCAGGTTTTCTGACACCTTCTTAACTATTATTTGTACTCTATTCAGATACCAAACTATGACCTTTGAAGTCTTTACAGAGCATCGAGGGGAAAAAAATCCCTCTAAATCATCAACTTATATGGAAAGCAGCAGAGAAATTTCTTGAGTAAAACAATGGTAAATGCAGGAGGAATCCTTTTATTAACTGATAGTTTTAAAGAATAAACAAATAAAGCAATTACCAGTCTAGATAATTGCCTTCTCTTTTAATAATTCCCAGCTTAATTTTCTGCCTAATTTTGATTATTGGATTATCAGTAGAACAATGAATAAACAGTAAAGGGTTTTTTTTTGCTTTCTTTTGTTTTGTTTTACTTTGCCACCTTTGGATGTCCCTAAATTAGTATGGATTTAGAGCAGATCCCTTCTGCTGATTTTCCTTTGTTATCTCTTCTTAAGAACAAATAAAATATTAAAAAATTAAAATGTTTTTCCCATGGCTTCTTACCTAAAATTTCTTCTGAAATCCAAACATATGGCAAAATTAATGCCTGTAGCTAGAAAAAGGGTTTTTTAAAAAAAATAAATCTTTGTGTTAAAAATAGTAGGATAGTTATCTCTTAGGGTCACTGCAGTGTCTTAGAATTGCAGTTTTTTGATTCCTAGGATGGATCTCATGGGTAGTTCCTAGAGAATTCAATAAGAAGGCGGCATCAAGCCTTATGAATCTGCTCCGTCTCATATCACCTTCACAGGACAGTCACTGCTGTAGCATAGCTGGCCCTTGAACAACACCCCCCTCACAGTCAAATATGCAAGCAGTGCTTTTGACTCCCCCCAAACTTAACTGCTAATAGCCTACTGGTGACTGGAAGCTTCACCAATAACATAAATCCTATTAATATTTTGTGTCTATATGTATTATATACTGTATTATTACAGTAAAATAAGTTAAGGAAAAGAATATGTTATTAAGATAATCATAAGAAAAAATACATTTGTAACTATACTATATTGATACTATAAGTGGATGTCATCTGTTTACAAGGTGAATTGTCTGTCAGTACCTGCATCAATATTGTCTTGTAGAATATGAAACACTGTAGATGTTACACATATTTTTAACACTAGACATTAAAAATGAAAAGATAAAGTGAAGAAGAAATTAATATTTATATACAAGCATGGTGATTTATGCATTGATAATGAAGAAACATCAATAGGATTGCTTTCTGGTAGCTTATTATAAATAATGTGATTGCTTCCCAGGAGCCAAGCCTATATACAATATTGCTTAAATTGTTATCAAATTGTTATGGAATAAGGTATTACAGTCATATTCATAATATAATATTGGAAACAATGCTATTTTTTAAGTTTATTTATTTATTTTGAGAGAGAGTGAGTGACAGTGGGGCAGAGGAGCAGAGAGAGACAAAAGAGAATCCCAAGCAGGCTCTGCACTGTCAGCACATAGCCTGATGCAGGGCTTGACTTCATGAACTGTGAGATCATGACCTGACACCAAATCAACAGTCAGATGCTTGACTGCCCGAGATACTCAGGTGCCCTAACAATATTGCATTCTTATTTAACTTTTTAAAAATGTGTTTTTAACATTTGTTTATTTTTGAGAGACAGAGTGAGATACAGCATGAGCCAGAGAGGGGCAAAGAGAGAGGGGTGACACAGAATCTGAAGCAGGCTCCAGGCTCTGAGGTATCAGCACAGAGTCCGATGGGAGACTTGAATTCATGGATGGCTAGATCATGACCTGAGCCTAAGTCAGATGCTTAACTAACTGAGCCACCCAGGCACCCCAACAATGTTATATTTTTAAAAGAACCACTTACCTGTGATCATAGGTTGATATCCAATTTCTCCAAGTATAAGAAAGAGAAAGAGGTATACAGTATGGTAATGTAGTTTTTTTAAAGCAAAGTTATAAAATAATAAAAAACTAACTTATCATTGATTTTATATTAAATCTCACTCACCTTATGCCTATGTAAGGACAGGCTATCCACACCCCTACAAGTCTTGTACATGATGTTCTACATGATGAGCTCTTAGACGATGCTGATGGTAGCAACACAAAACATCTCATGTCTTTTTTGCCACAGGATTGTTAGATTCCTAGAAGAAAACATATATACATACACAAGAGATAAGTTTATTAACCACACAGCATGATGATAATTTATTATTTCTTAAGCAGAAGTGTCACATCATAAAGTTCTTCATCCTTATCATCTTCACATTGAGTCAGCTGAGGAAGAAGAAGAAGAGAAAGGGCTGGTCTTGCTGTTTCAGGTGGCAGAGGTGGAAAAGGTGGAACAGGTAGAAGAGAGGCAGGCATACTCCGTGTAACTTTAGAGAAATAAGTCATAATTTCTGTCCAACCTTTTTGCTTTTTTATTTCTATACAGTAATAATCCTTCTTCCACCATTAGCTTTAGTTTCAGTGCCCATATCATAGAAGGGTTCATGTTGTAAAAGAAGCCAAAAGTCATCCTGAATAAATGGAACACTTCTCCCAGGTTGTCTAATATCAATTTGTTTTCTGGCCCTGCTTATTCTACATTTTCTTCCTCGTCTGGTTTGGAAGCACTCACTTCCATCAAGGGATCTGTTCTTTCCTTTGGAGTAGCATCTACTAGCTCTTAAACTTCTCCAGGAAACATATCTCAAAATTATTCACCTTTTTTGTTTTTGTCGTATCCATAATTCTTTCATCATTTCCCTTTTTGGCTGTGGTGTAAATCATGTGAAGTCATGCACCAAGTGTGGACACAGTTTTTTCCAGCAGAAATGTACTGTTTCATGCTTGGTACTTTTCATAGCTTTTTCTCTAACAGTGATGTCATCTAGAATGATGTTATCCTTTTGACCCATTGATCTAGAAACTAAATTAGATACCTTGTGTTTGGGGACAAGTAGACCACTTTTATGCCTTCATTGTTGAACTCATGAAGTTCTGGGAGACCAACGGCATTGTCCAATATCCAAAGAACTTTAAATGGCAGTCACTAACTGCTGAGTTTTCCTGACTTCAGGGACAAGGCATCAATGGAACCAATCTAGACCAAAGAAAATGGTTTTTGTACAATTAAAAGACTGATAGCTGGTGATTGTGTTTTCCCTTCATGTCTTGGGGGTTAGCAGCTTCATAAATAAAAGTAATCCTGATCATAAACCCAATTACATTTGCACCCAAGACTAGAGCTGGCCTATCTGTTCATGCCTAAAACCTGGTGCTTGCTTTTCTTCCTTCCATGCAAATTTCTTTTGTGGCTTTTTTTTTTTTTCAGAATAGGGCACTTTAATCTACATGAAAAATCTCTTTAGGCAGATATCCTTTCTCCTCAATAATTTTCTTAATGGTGTCTAGAAATTTGCCTGATTCCTCTTAGTGGGCAGAATTTGCTTCCCCTGTTATCTTGACTTTTTATAAGCCAAGCCCTTTTCTAAAATGATCAAACCATCCTTTTTTGGCATTAAATTCTCTATCATTCAAGTCACTTTCACTTTATGTTGTCATGTAATTATGTCACTTTTTCTTGAATCATACTAGGGTCTGTAGGTATGTCTTTCTTACAGCAATACTGCACACACATAAAAGCTGCATTTTCAGTATGAGATAAAAAAGATGTTTTGCAAAAAGTGCAATATTTTGATGTCTGCTGGTATGGCTGAAGCACCAGCTTTGTGATTTTTCTTCTTTTTATAATGGTCTTTATGCTGGATTTATCTTTCCTAAAATGGTGGGCAACCATAGCTACAGAACTCAACTTACTGTCTATCCTGCAATTCAGTGAACTTTTCTTATAATGTCATGACTCTTCTCTGCCTCTCCTTAGGCATACTTCCAGCATCCATGGTGGCACTTCGGATGGATCCCATGGTGTTATTCAAGATGTATGGTGTTGTGCTAAACATGAGGAAAAATACATGAGAACCCAAGAGATTACTTTTACTTTGATATGAAACTAACCAGAATGTCAAACTGCTCATGTGGAGATAATTAGCATCACATGATATTTCAGGTCAATAGTCCCACCACTTGAGCTTACTGTAATAGCAAAGGGAAGTGGATATGAAATTCTTACAATAAATACCATGTGCGTTTACATACGGGATGTACTACAGTCAGTTTTATGCAGTTAGGACTTAATCCTGCATCTTTATGTCTGTTTATATTTCTTTTGACAGCAAATGGCACCATGTATATGTGATATGTGTGTAAGTTTTGATAAATTTTAACTTTTTAGATTAGATTTGTGTATATTTTATGGCAGCAAATGATAAAACCGACTAATATCTCCATGTATTTTATACATTCATGACATACCTTTTTATTATTTCTTATTTCAGCATTTCTGGACCACACAATTCATCTGTGAATGTTTTCTCAAATTGTCACAAATCTTCAAAAAATGTTCTAATATATTTATTTTTAAAAATCAGAATATAATAAGTAAACCTGTTTAGTTCACACCTGTGTTGTTCAAGGGTCAACTGTAGTTTCATTATCTAAAGCTACAATAACCTCTTTGTAGTAAACTTGGAATTTGTTCTGCATTATGCCACCTTCTATCAAAGCTAAACATTTAGTAAATGAATCCATTTAGTAAATGAATTTTCTTCTTGGAACTACTCTTGACAAATATAAAATGTCCCAAAGTTGTTACTGTATACATTCAATCATCTTGAAAGCAGACTTGTACAAAGACAGGTTGATAGGGTTATTTTTGAAGCTAAGGTTCCATGAGAAACATGAATGATTCTGACATATTTCTAAATCCTATTTTTTCATTGTGTTAAAATCTTTTTTGTGAGAGTATCTGGAATTGTTCCAATTATTATCTGAATTGTTAGGAACTACTAACATCACTGTTTTTCTAAAATATAATTTGTAACTTTTGCATCTGGATTCTTGAAGACTTTTGAGATGTTATCTGTTCCCTGGTAGATTATTTGATGCTATTCTTTAGGACTACATGGTCTAAACTGTATCTGAGGTGAAAAAATATAGACACTGATAAGTCCTTTATTTTCCTTGGTTTATTTCCCTAAGAGATATATCTCCTAATTATATAATTCCCTGGATAATTCACTGAGGTTTTTCAGGACAGGGGAAAATTAGATGTCTGTGTTCAAATAACTATATTACTGAAAAATAAAATATATAGAGCACATGATGTGTATGTATCAGAAAAGTAGCAAGCTATATAGTAGTCTGGAATTTTTACTATAAAAATCTATAGATATGTAGATATTGTAAAATATTGCTCACATTTAAATAACTGAAAAATTTCTACTCTTGTCAACACTTGTACATTAACTGTATTTTTATGTTATTTTAAATTTTTTAATTTTATTATTTTTTATGTTTATTATGAGAGAGAAAGAGAGAGTGCAAATGGGAGAGGGACAGAGAGAGAGGGAGAGAGAGAGAGTCTCGAACAGGCTCCATGCTGTCAGCACAGAGCCAATGCAGGACTCAATCTCAGGAACCATGAGATCATGACCTGAGCTGAAATCAAGAGTCAGATGCATAACTGACTGAGCCACCCAGGTGCCCCCTTTTAATTGTATTTTTAAATATGAAAATTAGCTTACAGAGCACAAACCTATTTGGCTTCACAAAGATCAATCCTTAAGTTGAATATTGAGTGTTAATGGATATCAACATTCTATGGTAATGAAAATAAAATAAATTTCCACTTCAAATCATATGTGTCATGCATTCTTATCATATTCTTCCCAGGGAGTATTTATCATGTTTTTATTTTTGAAATAGAGCAAAATCATTACAGTACACTCTAAAATAAACAACATGGAATACTAATTTGTAAAGATTTGGATCATCCTAGCATGTATTAAATAATATGGAATTTATTATGGGGCATCTCCAAAAATATATTATTTTCTATGAAGGAAAATGTATAAAATGTAGTGGCAGTAGTAATGTTTATAATTTAACAATGTCTATTACTTACACGGTGATAACTCTGTACTAGGCACTACATTAAATCTTTTACATATATTAGCTCATTTACCCTTCACATCCTACCACTGCTCCCATTTTAGAGATGTGGTAGTTGAGGCACCAACTGATCAAGTGCCTCACCTGAGACCACCTAGCTGGTATGCAGTAGGATCAGTTTTCAAACCCTAGTAGAATGGGTCCAGAATCCAATTCTGGAGATAGAAGTATAGATATTTTTGTTGAATTAAATAAATGACGGATTTAAAAAACCCAAAAATAAATACCTATGATTTAAGTTCAAAAAATAAAAGCTTATTTATGTTATAAAGTATAAATCATAAAAGTCAATACAAATTTCTCCCTGTTGATTAACTTAATATTCTCACCATTCATCAGCCTTTGGCCTGGTTCAATCCGATGCAGTAGAAATGTCATTATGTAGAATTTTCACCCTTTAGAAAATTCTGTTTAAGAAGACTAGAAATAATCTCCATTTGAGGAATCTTGGATGATATTCAATTAAACTTCTGTATGAAACAAGAATGATACTCAAGTTCTAGTCCAGATTTGGAATATTTTAAGCCTCTTAATCTCCAAGGACCTCATTTTCTTTATCTATAAAATCCTGGGTTTGAACAAATTGACCTTTAATGTCCTTGTCATCAACTTGAATTTATGACAGTATTGCAGAACGACAAGTCCTTCATAACATGTTTGTCCCTGGACAGGACATTGAAGCCAATAGGGAATAATTGGCAGAAAAAGGACAGAGCTGTGGCTTTACAAGAATGGCAAAAGTCCTTGAGCTTGCCCAAAGTGCTAAGTTAGTAATTTACCAAGTAGAACAACCTTGTTGGTCTAACACTGTCTGTTCAGTGTTATTTTGTTTCTACCTGTGCTTTGTGCCTTTTACTAGGAGGCTCTTGTTCTGACTTGTCCTTTCCCTTTGGATTCTTACTTTACCCTCTTTAATACCTTGTGAAATGGCCCTGACCAGAAGTGATTAGGGCTCCTACTGTATCACTTGTGCTGAAACCAACTCTTTAACTTTATATACACTAACAAACTCATACATGCTAGATCACAAATTAACCCAATTTTGGTCTTCTATCTAATGCTCAGGGACTATAAATATTAATGCTTTTCAGGTGGACCTATTTGGCTTTCTTCTAACAGAAATATTTGCATTTTCTTTTTGAATAATTTCAATCACTATCTTTCAATCATTTACATTTAATTTGACAGCAATGTAATGATAAAAGTTGGAATAAATTGAGTCAATCCAAATATTACTAACTATAATCTAGACATGGTGTTCTATCTATAAGTACTCTAGCTAAAATATTAGAACAGGTGGATTCTTCTAGTGTTCTCTCCTGTAAGTAATCCTTAATTATCTTCCTTCCATTCCCTGAGGCATATTTTAAGCCAATTTATTGAGAGAATGATTGACATACAAAAAGTTATACATATTTAATGTACAAACTTGATGTCATAAACATATCCCTTACCTCCAAAAGTTTCCTCCCATTTCCTTTATTCTTTTTATGCAATAAGAACACTTAAAATCTAACCTCTTAGCAAATTTTTGAGTATACAATATATTATGTTAACAATAGCACTGGGTATACAGATCTTTGGAACTTATTTATCTTATACACCTGAAATGTTATAGCTTTTAAATAACACCTCCCCATTTCCCTCTCTCCTCAGCTGGTGTCAATCACTATGCTACTCTCTGATTCTATGAGTTTGATTATTTTATATTTCTCATATAAGTAGTATCATGTAATATCTGTCCTATGTCTACTTCATTTCACTTAGCATAATATCTTCAGGCTTACCCATCTTGTCATAAATATCAGGGTTTCCTTATCTTTTAAGGCTGAATAATATTTCATTCTAGGTGTGTACCATGTTTTATTTATCTATTCATCTGTTGATGGACATTGAGATTATTTCCATGTCTTGGTTATAGTGAATATGGTGCAGTAAATGTGGTAGTGCAAATATCTCTTTGAGATTCTGTTTTCAAGCCCTTCGGACACATACCCAGAAGTAGCATTGCTGAATTGTATGGTAGTTGTGTTTTTAATTTTTAGGAACCTCTATACCACTTTCCATAGTGGTAGCATAATTACATTGCCACCAACAGATTGTAAGGATTCTCTTTTCTCTACATCTTTTTCAAAATAATGGCTATCCTTATAAGTGTGAGGTGATGTCTCATTGCAGTTTTACTTTGATTTCATGATGATTAGTGACATTGACCATATTTTCATACACCCGTTGACTATTGTATGTCTTTAAGGAAATGTCTATTCCATTCCTTTGCCCAAATGAATCCTTAGCTAATACCATACACAAAAATTAACTCAAAATAGATTATAGGGTTGAATATAAGACATGAAGCCATACAATTCCTAGAAGAAACCATACAAGAAAAGCTTCTTGACACTTGTCTTGGTAATGACTTCTTAGATATAACACCAAAAGCACAGGCAACAAAAGTAAAAGTGGACAAGTGGCACTGTATCAAACTACAAAGCTTCTGCACAAAACACGAAACAATCAACAAAATGAAAAGGCAACCCGAGACATTTCCAGAAGATCTATGATCTCAAAACTATTTTTGTTATAATAGTAGAAAAATATACACATGCCTCCTTTTATTGCATTTTGCTTTATTGTTCTTTGCAGATATTGCTTTTTTACAAATTGAAAACGTATGGTAAGCCTGCACAAGCAAGTCTATCGGTAACATTTTTCCAACAGCATTTGCTCACTTCATGTTCCTGTGTCACATTTTGATAATTCTCAAAGTATTTCAAGCTGTTTACTGTTGTATTTGTTATAGTGATCTGTGATCAGTGATCTTTGTTGTTACTCTTGTAATTGCTTTGGAATGTCATGAGCTGTACCAAGATAAGATGGCAAACTTAACTGATAAATGTTGTGTGTGTTCTTACTGCCCTGCTATCCAGCAGTTCCCCGTCTCTGCTTCTCTCTTGAGCCTCCTATTCCCTAAGATACAACACACTAAAATTAGGCCAATTAATAACTATAATGGCCTCTCTAAGTGTTCAAGTGAAAGGAGAAAAATCTCATATCTCTTACATTTAAAAAGTATTTTTAAGTGTTTATTTTATTTATTTTTGAGAAAAAGAGACAGGACATGATCAGGGGAGGAGCAGAGAGAGAGGACATTATCTGAAGCAGGTTCCAGGCTCCGAGCTGTCAGCACAAAGCCCAACATGGGGCTTGAACCTACACACCGTGAGATCATGACCTGAGGGAAAGTCAGACATTAACTGATTGAGTCACCCAGGTGCCCCTCTTACTTGTTTTTTTAAGTTTATCTATCTATCTATGTATCTATCTATCTATTTAGAAATAAGGGGAGAGAGAGAGAGAGAGAGAGCACGCGCATGCACAAACATGCATGGGTGGGGGAGGGGCAGAGAGAGGTAGAGAAAGAATCCAAAGCAGGCCCCGCGCTGTCAGCACAGAGCCTGATGCAGGGCTCAATATCACACCTATAAGATCACCACCCATGCTGAAATGAAGAGTCAGACGCTTAACTGACTGAACTTCCCAGGAGTCCCGCATATCTCTTACTTTAAATCAAAAGCTAGAAATAATTAAGCTTAACGAGGAAGGTATGTTGAAATCCATGACAGGCTGAAAGCTGCGCCTCTTGCACCAAACAATTAGCCAAGTTGTGACACAAAGGACAAAGGTCTTGAAGGAAAATAAATTACTACCATTACTTGGTGATATGGAGAAAGTCTGAGTGGTATGGATAGGAAATCAAGCCAGCCATAGCATTCCATTAAAACAAAGCCTGATCCAGAGCTCCAAAAATACTAGAGCTAGGAATTATATATTATGCATGTGCTCTATAAATGGAACAACAAAGCCTAAAGGACAACACATCTGCTTACAACAGGACTTACTAAACATGTTAAGCATACTATTGAGAAATATTGCTCAGGAAACAAAGGTTCCTTTCAAACTATTACTGTCCACTACAATTCACCTGGTCACTCAAGAGTTGTGATGGAGCCGTACAGTGAGATTAAACTTGTTTCTTATGCCTGACAATGCAACACTCATTCTGAAGCCCATGGATCAAGGAGCAATTTTGGGTTTTGTGTCTTATTATTTAAGAAATCGATTTCACAAGGCTATAGCTGCCATATATACTGATTTTTCTGATGAATCTGGACAAAGCAAATTGATAATCTACCTCCTGGAAAGAACTCACCATTCCAGATGCCATTAAGAACATTTTTGATTCATGAGAAGAGGTCAAAGTATCCCCAGAAGAAGTTCAGAAGATGTTGATTCCAACCCTCATGAATGACTTTGAGAAGTTCCAGACTTCAGTGGAAGAAGTAACTTCAGACGTGGCAGAAACAGCAAGAGAACTAGAATTAAAAGTGGAGCCTGAAGATGTGATTGAATTGCTACAGTCTCACGATAAAAGTTGAACAGAAGGAGTTGCCTCTCATGGAGGAGCAAAGAAAGTGGTTTCTTGAGATGACATCTACTCTTGGTGAAGAGGCCCTGAAGACTAATCGAAATTTAAAGAAAGGATTTAGAATATTACATAAACTTAGTTGATAAAACAGCATCAGGTTTTATGAAAACTGACTACGATTTTGAAAGAAGTTCTATAGTGGGTAAAATGTTATCAAACAACATCACATGCTACAGAGAAATTGAAAAATGAAAGAGTCAATTTATGTGGCAAACTTCATTGTTACTTTATTTTAAGAAACTGCCACAGCCACCGCAACCTCCAGCTACCCCTACCTTGATCAGTCAGCAGCCATCAACTTTAGGGCAAGGGCCTCTCCCAGCAAAAATATTGTGACTTGCCTAAAGCTCAGAGAAGGTTAGCATTTTTTAGCATTAATATAGCAATAAATAATATAGCAATAATATTAATAAAGTTATATAGAATTCTTAGACATAATGTTATTGCACAATTAATAAACTTCAATGTAGAGTAAACATACATTTTATATACACTGAGAAATAAAAGATTATTTTACTCTATTTCAATATTCACTTTATTGTGGTGGTTTGGAACCAATCTCACAATATTTCCAAGGTGTGCCTGTATTTGCCTTTTCCAGTGTGTTTGAATTTGCACTGATGATGCAAAGGAATAGTGGATAAAACTGCTAAAGCCTTGTCACAAATCAAGGTTGTAGCAGCAAATGGTTGTAGTAACTGTATTCTTCACCTTCACAGACAATATAAAATAGAAAAAAATGGAATTTCAGTTAAGAATATCTGTAACTGATATTTATCAATAAAACATGAATTATTTTATTAAATCTCAACACCTGCACACACGTTTTTTAACTATTGTGTGATAAAATGTGAAGTGTGCGTGAAACACTTCTGCATACAGTATTTGTATGATGATTGTCTACAGAAAAGCACTGGCAGGATACTTTAAGTTGCAAGCTGATATAGCCACCTCTTTCACAGAGAAACATTTTTACTTGAAAAACAAGGACAAGATTACTATGGTTACTCACATTGCATATCCAGCATACATCTTCTTGAAAACAAAATGTACCTGTCGTTTGTGTAAATCAACTTGAGTTTGATAACTTCCCAATACTTAAAGATTCTTCTGATGAGATGGGTAGTGATTTTTAAGTGTTTTTAAAATTCATATTATGCAATTAAATACATCAATACTTAGAATATATATAATTCAATGAGCTAATACGTTCTAAATGCCCAATGCATGATCTTACAAGTCATACCTGGGTAAAAATTATCATTCACAATAGAATATAACCAAGTATATTTTAATGTAAGATTACTAAAAAAACATTGACATGTTTTCCTACCTCATAATACAGCTAGCCTTTAAGAAACTCTACATGTATAGTTTTGTTATAGTATTAAAACATCCAAAGTGAATTAAAATATCTATTAAAATATTTCCTCCTTCATATCTGGAAAGGAAAATATTCTTCATTTTTTTAACCTAAGCCACATATTTCAACAGATTAAATACAAAATAAACTATTAGAATTCAGCTAATTTCAGTTAAGTCACACATTAAAACAATGTTACTGTTCCCACTATTTCTTTCATTGAGAAATATAGTTATTTTCATAAAAATAGACATGAAGATAAAAACAACAGTATTCCTTTCCTGAGGTTGTAAAATGCTCAGTACAACCTAATCCCACAATGTATAACTCACAAACACTAAGTCAGAAAATTTATTGGCATGATAATTTAAAATTAATTCATCCAGTCAGCCAGCTTAAGATCTTACCTTATAATGCTAATAGCACCAAGAAAAAAATAAGGCAACCTATTTTTTTAAATATTTCTGTACTATATTTTAGCAAGCAAGAATAAAATAGCCCCTTTCAAGAATGGATAACCAATATATTCCATAAAAGCATAATAGTATAAAATGATGATGGTACATTAAATTTAGACAAAACTTTACTAAAATTAAACTTACTCAGATGTGATCAGGAATAACAGACTAAGAATGTCCAAAATTTCTCTCTTTTACCAATGCAAATAGAAATTGGCAAAGATTAGAATCAACTTTTTCAAAACTCTTAGAAATTAACCAAAAGCTTGCACCAATCCATAGACTTTTCTCTAAGAAAATGCCTGAATCTTAGTAAGAACAAAATTTTTTGACATTTTAAATTACCATATTCCTATCCCTTCTTCCCAATCCATAGTAGCCTGGAAAATTAATCACCATCATTTATGGTAAAAACCAGTAACCTAATAAACTAAAAGTAGAACATGGTTGACTTGGTCAATAGGTCAAAGAATAAATCACATAGAAATTAGGAAATACTTTGAAATGAATGAAAAAAGAAAAACAAAATTTATGGTATATAGTGCATAGAGAAAATTTTCTAAATATAAGCACCTGTTTTAATGAAAAAGTATCAACCCATTAACCTAATCTTCTACCTTAAGAAACTAAAGAGATGAAAAGTAAATCTGCCAGAGTCCAGCTCCAGCAGGTCCAGGGTCCCCTGAAGGAGAGACAGCGTCAGTGAAAAAGGAAACGAGAGAGCCCTGTGTTTCTTTCTTTCTTGGTCACCAGCCTGGCATCTCTCTCTTGCCAGGTTTTGTGCCTTTATTTATAGATTTAAGTGTTAACATGACATCAAAAAGTGGAATTTCTACTACAAATAATTCTCAGTGATAAGATGCTTTGAAAAGGGTGCAGAAAGAGGTTTTTAGAGAGGCATTTTTGCAGACCTACTCTAATTACAATGAGGTAACTTACACATAATAGGATAACAGGATATTCTCAGTGAAAAGCAAATAACGTACACATTTGTTTGAACAATAACGCTAAGATTCAGGCATAAACAAGGCTAGGAGTCATTCTGTTTGGTTCACAAGAGGAAGAATGTATTAGTGATGGTTAGTAAATAAACCTTTGTCAACCTTGTTCTTTGATGTTGAAGGTGTAAGTGCCATAGGCACCCTAGATAAGTCCGCCTTTGCATATGAGTTTAAGTTGTAACTACTCTTACCCATCCTCACAATGGGCACCAAATTAGCATAGGTATGTGCAGTAAATTGTGCCTGGCTCTTGTTTGTTTCTTATTCCTAGGTTAGGCTCTTTTTCTCCAGGCCAGAGTTTATAGTAAATCTTGTGTTCTTTAACCCCCTTCATTATCTATGACTTAACTTTGTGAGGCTCATTAGAAGAGCCTTTCAGCAAAACATCTGCAGTGCTCTGTTTAAATTCCTCTTTATAGAGGTGGGAATATGCTTCTTCCCATGAGGTATCTGTGTGGGTAATATCAGTCTCACTTGGAACATTGTGAGGCCTAATCAATAGCAACTGGCTTAATTTCACATGAGCAGTAGTAGCAGAAGGAGATGCCAGTTTCCACCTCTCATGGCAGGAGCCATGCACGTCTGCCGTTTCCTTACTGTGACCTTGTCATCCAGCAAGGCCAATGCGGCTTCCAGCATAAATTCAAAGAAGTAAGGGGGAAAAAATATTAGAATGGATGTAAATGAAATACAAAACAGAAAAAAACTAGATAAAATCAATATAACCAAAAGTTGTTTTTTAAGATTAACAAAGTCACTATATTTAACTAGACATTTGAGGGGGGAAAAAAGAAGAGAATACCAAAAATACTGAAACCAGAAATCAAAAAAGAGGTATTAGTTATAAAATTATGGAAATCTTAAGGAAAATGACTTTGTACCAACAAATTAGAAAACCTAGATAAAGTGGATAAGTTTCTTAAAAAACACAAGCTACTGAAAATGACACAAGAATAAAAAAAATCCAAATAGATGTATAACAAGTAAAGAGATTGAATTACTAACCAAAAAACTTCTCACAAAGATAATCCCAAGACCAAATGGATGCACTGGTGAATACTATCAAAAGTTTAAAAACTATCACCAATTCTTCACTAAGTCTTCCAAAAATTAGAAATGGAAGGAACACTTCCTCACTCATCCTTTGAGACCTGCATTATGCTGATTCCAAAGCCAGACGTAGATCCTTGAGAAAGAACACTGTTGGCCAATATACCATATTAATATACAAGCAAAATTTTCAACAAGTAGTAGAAAATCATATATCCAGGAACATATAAAAATAATTATGCAATATGACCAAGGGGAATTTACTTTTGGAAATGTAAGATTCTTCAAATGTATGAAAAATAACTCAATATAATATTGATAGAATATTAACATAATAGAGGATAAAATTAGATGTTCATCTCAATACATGCAGAAAAACTAGTTGAAAAATTCAAACACAAAATTCAAACCCTTCATGATAATATCAGAAACAAGACAAGGATGTTGCCTCCTACCACCTCTATTTAACATTGCACTAAAGGTTCTACCAAAGCAATTAGGCAAGAAAATAAATCAAATGACATCCTATTGGAAAGAAAGAAGTAAATCTATCTATACTCACAGATGATATGATATTTTCATCACATCACAGTTAACGTAAACTCAGAATTTGTAAAGAAAATTCTAAAGAAAAAAACAAAAACCTATTAAACATAATACACTAGTTAGCAAGGTTTCAATATATAACAGCAACATACAGAAACCAATCCTATTTCTATGTAATAACAATAAACATGAAAGTGAAAAGAAACTTAGGAACACAAATTACATTTGCAATAGCATCAAAATGAATAAAATGATTAGTGATAAATTTAACAAAATTTAAGTCTTGTACACTGAATTCTACAAAATATCATTGAAAGAAATTGAAGACCTAAAAAATGGAAAGACATCCCATATCCATAAAGACTTATTATTGTTAAGATGACAGTACTACCCAAAGGGATCTAGAAATTTATTTTAGTCCTTATCAAAATCTCCCTATACAAGAGCAGTTTTCAAGATGACTCTTAATTATCCTCACTTCCTGATGTGCACAAAATTATGTCTGTACTAGGAATGCAGGATGGTTTGTACATACGGGAATAATTCAACATAATATATCCTTTCCTCTTGTGTTTCAGCTAGAGCTAGTGATTTGCTTTTAAAGAAAAAGTGGCAGAATATCGCTTGCTTAGGTAGTGGTTCAAGATGGTGGCATAGGCAGACTGAACTCACCTTCTCCATGGAAGATGCTAAATTATATACATTAATAGAACAATTGCTTCTGAAAACTGACCGATTAGCTATTGACCAACAAAAGATAGAGTGAATGGCAGTAATAGCAAGAGAGATGGAGACAAGCCATTATTTAAAAGAGTAATTCATATATACAACCACAGCCTCAGCTAACCAGCAAAAGTTACCAAGCACACACAGCCTGCATAGGGAACACCATGCACAAGATCACTGCATCAAGTTTAGGACAAATATCTATTCTTCCTAATCATAGAGACAAACACATAAAGTCAAAAAAAAAAAAAAGGAAAACAGAGGAATATGGTCCAAATAAAAAGAACAAGAAAAAACTGCAGAAAAAAAAATAAATGAAACAGAGATAAGCAATATACCTAATCCAGAATTAAAAGTAACAATGATTAAGATACACACTGGGCCAGAGAAAAGAATGAAAGAATTCAGTGAGACCTCCAATAAAGAGATATAAAATACTGAAAAGAACTAGGGTTGACAAATAGAATTACTGAAATAGAAAACAAATCAGAAGACATCAACAGCTGATTAGACAATGCAGAAGATGTGTAAGTGATCTAGAAGACAGAATAATGGAAAGCACACAAGGTGAGCAGCAAAAAGAGAAAAGAATTTTATTTTTTAAATGAGGATAGATTAAGAGATCTCCTGGATAATATCAAGTGAACAAATACTCACATTAAAGGATTCCCAGAAGAAGAAAAGAGAGAAAGTTCTAGAAAACTTATTCGAATCAAAAACACCTGAAAAATTCCCTAATCTAGAGAGGGAAACAGATATCCCAGTCCAAGAACCACAAAGAGTTCCAAACAAGGAGGTCCACACATGACACATAATAATTAAAATGATGAAGTTTAAAGATAAAGCAAGAATCTTAAAAGCAACAAGAGAAAAACTAAAGTTACCTGCAAGAGAAAACATATAAGGCTATTAGGTCATTTTTCAATAGAAACTTTGCAAGCAAGAAGGGAGTGTTATAATATATGCAAAGTGCTGAAAGGAAAAAACCTAGAACCAAAAATACCAGGCAAGATTATCATTCTGAGAGATAAAGAGTTTCCCAGACAAACAAAACATAAAGGAATTTATCACCACAAACCAGCACTATAAGAAATGTTAAAGGGACATTTTAGGTGCAAAATAAATGGCCAGAATTAAATATAAGAAAACTAAAAATAGAAAGATGTGAAATATGACAACATATACATAAAATGTGGAGAAGGCAATAAAAAGAGAAAAAATATATAAAAGAGAAAAAAATTAAAAAGAAGGGGGAAAGAAAAAGAAAAAAGATTTTTCCTCTTTTTCTTTATTTTAGAATGTGTTTGAACTTAAATGGCCATCAAATTAATATAGACTATTTACTTAAAATGTTATATATGAATCTCATAGTAACCACAAAACCAACATGTATGAGTGATACAATCTTGATAAAGATATATGCACCACTATGTTTATTGTAGCATTATTTACAATAAACAAAACATGGAAGCAACCTTGGTGTCCATCAATGGATGAATGAATAAGGAAAAAGTGATAGATAGATGATAGATGGATGGATGATGGATGATGGACAGGTAGATAGGTAAGTAGGTAGGTAGGTAGATAGATCATACAGTCATAAAAAAAGAATGAGCTCATGCCATTTGAGACAAAATAGACAGACCCAGAGAGTATTAATTTAAATGAAATAAGTGAGACTGAGAAAGACAAATACCAAATGATTCACTCACAAATGGAAGATTCAAAAAGTGAATAAACAAACAAAAAGCATAATCAGACCTATAAATACAGAAAACAAACTGATGGTTGCCAAAGGGAGAAGGTCAAGGTGTTGCGTAAAATGAGTAAGGGGAGAGGGAGAGACAGGGCCTCCGGTTATAGAACGAGTAAGGTATGGGAATAAAAAGCAGACCATAATGAACACAGTCAATGATATTGTAATAGCAGGGTAATGGGACAGAAGGTAGCTATCATTGTGGTGAACACAGCTCAGTGTATAAACTTGTCAAATCACTAGTTTCAACCTAAAACTAACATAATATTGTGTGTCAACTGTACTCAAATAAAAAAAAAAAAGTATCACTTGTGGGATGAGTCTAAAAAAAGACTTTGACTTACATTTGTTTGGACACTCACCATCGCCTTCCTGCCTTGCATGCTTTGACAAAGCAAGTCACCATGTGTGAGAGGGCTGTTGACAATGAATAGCCAACAGTCAGATAAAAAGAAGTCCTTGGGGCAACAGCACACGGAAAGTTGAATGATATCAACAACCACTGAGTGAGCTTGGAAGAGGACCCTGCTCCAGTTGAGCCTTCTGATGTGTCTACAGACCCCGATTCACACCTTAACTGCAGTTTTGTGAGAGACCATGAAGCAGCTAACCTAATTAAACTGTTCCCAGATTCCTGACCCAAAGAAAGTGTGGGGTAATAAATGTGGGTGCTGAATTATTTGTCCAGCCGAAATAAATAATACGCTTAGATTCATAAAGCCAGTGTCTTACCTTCTCTAGGCTGCACACTTCCATCATTTCCATGCAACTCTTCTTAGTAATCTTTTGTTTTTAGTGATAAAGAAGGGTGGTTTCTATTGCTTATTAACTTCATTTTAGGGTTTTGTAACACATAATCTCCTGAAGCAATGAAGGCAAAAAATGACGACTTTCTTGGGATGGATGAAAGAAAACTATCTCTAACAGTGAGATCATAGTGCAAATTATTTTTTAAATGTACTATTTTTTCACATTTTGAAGACTTATTTTAAATATAGCATCAAATTTATGGAAGGATATTATAGTCCTTTATTTTTCATTTTATACTGCAGTTGTCAGTGGTGTCCTCAGTTTTCATTTACCTCCAAATCTTCTACTTAACGTGACTTACCTATTCAAAACTCCATCTAAAATGATTTGGTGGGTCCTTGCCATATGTGTAGATCATTTGTTCACAATTTACTACCTAATTTTAAATAATATTGTTATATATTGTTGTCCACATCCACGGTTAAGAAAAATGAGTTCAGAGTGATTAATCAACCTAAGATAATAGATTCAGAAGCAGACTGTCTGCTCTTTATGTCTCTGCCCTTTCCCTAATGCCACTGACAATTTCGAGTTATTGGTCAGTCTCAGTGACTTCCATCTGAAAAGTAACTCAGTATTCATGAAAACCAGCTCAGCTACAAATAGAGCTAACAAGAGCCACACTATTTACCTCATTTTAATCTCTGCCATTTGTAACCAAACCCTGGATTCATGAAGTATGCTCCTTAAATATTTGTTGAGTTATCTGAAGAAGTTTGATTTTTATGCCAAATATTTAAAATAAAGTTCACCCTTTTGATTCATCCGACTAGTGCTTTTTTTTCTTTCAATCTTTTGTGGGCTGGAATTCTAGACTTTACTGCACATACTTACTGTCTTATAGCAACAACATCAAATAAGCCATTTGACAGATATCAATGGCCACTTATTATGTGCCAGTCACTAAAAGCAATTCTGCTTTAATATGGCATTTCGTAAACTTCAATTATGCTTTTGATAATGACCAATATATTATAAAATCTTATATCCTGGTTTTCAACACTGTATCATCATTTTTTAAATATTTAATCTATTCTTGTTCATAGATGCTTCATTTATGTTATAATACAGGTCCTAAAAGATCATAATAGAGCTGGTCAATTTTTTCCACCATTTACTAAGATCATTGTTGTTGTTGGGGTTTTTTTTACATTTATTCATTTTTGAGAAACAGAGTGAGACAGAGAGCAAGTGGGGGGTGGGCAGAAGCACAGAGAAAAGGAGACACAGAATCTGAAACTGGCTCCAGGCTTTGAGCAAATGTTCAGCACAGAGC
Organism: Helogale parvula; assembly: GCA_004023845.1. Taxonomy (NCBI): domain Eukaryota; kingdom Metazoa; phylum Chordata; class Mammalia; order Carnivora; family Herpestidae; genus Helogale; species Helogale parvula. The sequence continues at coordinate 108,691 of PJEM01004293.1, read as the reverse complement.
CCGATGGGGGGCTGGAACCCATGAACCATGAGATCATGACCTGAGCTGAAATCAGATGCTTAATCAACTGAGTCACCCAGGCACCCTGATCATTGTTTGTTTTGAACAAGATCCAGTTTGTTTTAAGTTTGGTCTCAGTAGGTCTCAAGCCAGGATTAAATACTCTGTGTTCCCTTTTTTTGGGGGGGGGTGGGTAAGCCACAGCTAACATTTTCCAAAAATTCTGTGAGAATTTTGGAAAATAACTTCTACATGGTAAAATAAATATAACAAAACTCCAAATCACACTTACCGATATTTAAATTCAAAAGCATTGAAAGTATCCCCTGAATTGCCAATTTACAATGCCATAATCTGAGAATTAAAACAAATCCATGAATTTATAGCTGTTTCCAAGTTCACAAGCCCTATACTGTGTTTTAAAAGAGTTGCCAAAAATACTAGAACTGGGTGAATTTGGGGCTTGATTTTTGAAAAGGAGTTCATTTCCTTAAATACTTAGCATCAAAGGGGAAATCTCAAGGGAAATAATCCCCTGAAAATTTAAAATAATTTGATAAAAACACAGAAGAACAAAAGTTGAATATTTCCCATTACTATCTGTAAGGACAGTTCTGTGGTATTGCTGTTTAGTGATTAATTCCACCTGGCACAAACTAAATACCCTGATCATATCATTACACACTTTCATGTGCTATCACAATTCTAATTTGTTTATGTTTCTCCTTGAAGCCAAATATCAAGTCTAAGAATAGGTAGGACAGTGAGTTAGTTTTCCATTTTATTTTATTTTTTTAAGTTTTATTTATTTGTTTTGAGAAAGAGAGAGAGTGCATGAGCAGGGAGAGGGAGGAGCAGAAAGGGGGAGAGAGAGAACTCTAAGCAGGCTCTGCACTGTCACCACAAAGCCCAACATAGGGCTCAAACTCTCAAACTGTGAGATTATGACCTGAACTGAAGTCAAGAGTCAGATGCTTACCCAACTGAACCACCTAGGCACCCCAGTTTTCCATTTTAATTGAACTTATCTTTGCAAACTAAAATATAGTACAATAAACTTTTTTGCAAAGTGGTAGTACTATCACTGAGCAGAACTGCATTCCTTTATTTCACATTTAAAAAGAGTACAATTACTGCTGAAAATTCATGTTTAAGTATTTGGCTCAATAATTAAACAGTGTGGTTGTTTGCCAATATAAAGGTTATTTACATGCCCTGTCCATCAGAGTAGGTAAATTCCTCAATAATTATTTTTCTTTTCTTTTTTATATTTTTTAATGTTTTATTTATTTTTGAGAGAGAGACAGCATGCACAGTGGAGAGGCAGAGAGAGAAAGAGACACAGAATTTGAAGATAGGCTCCAGGCTCTGAGCTAGCTGTCAGCACAGAGCCCAATGTGGGGCTCGAACCCACCAACTGTGAGATCATGACCTGAGCCCAAGTTGGACGCTTAACCGACTGGGCCACCCAGGAGCCCCAATAATTATTTTTATTTTATCACTTGTTTTGCTTACCTTGTCTCCATATCTCTAAGAAAGGATTAATTTGATAAACAGGCAAAATCTTAAAAATGATAACTTTTTAGGTGGCATTAACATAAAGACTTTAACATTCTCAAACTTCATATGTGGCATTAAAATTTTACATCACTCAAACTTTTCCTTTGAGAAAGAAAGCTGACAACAACTGATATTAAACATAGTAAGAGATTTTGTTTGTCCTACTTCCCTTAAATACATTCTAATTTATGAAAAGGGAAAAGAGGAGAGATTTTTCATGTCTTTCATCTTAAGTAGGGCAGCTTTCCTAGTTTCTCTAATTGCACTAAAGAACTAAAGATAAATGTTCACAAAATCAACATGACTGATTTACTTTTTTTCACACAGAGGGAGCATATTTAGAGCCTAGCAGCAATTTGTGCGTAATAGAGTAGAGATGCCATTTCTTCAAATGAGTTCTTTAATGAGGCTTTGTCTCCCAACTTAATTGTGCTTTTTGCTTTATTCTCCACAATGTTCTGGTGTCTTTTGTGCAAACTGCTAGAAACATGTCTACCTGAAGAAATTCTAATAGGGCCCATCTTAAGCAATAAAAGAAAAGAAGGGAAATTGTTTTGGAAGGTTACTCTTGAAAGAGCCTTTTAAATAATCAAAGAATACTCAATTTGTTTTCAAGAATAAGACTTATTTAGTACTGAGTACATTGTTTATTGACTCTTGTAATTTCATTCAATTTTCCTAAAACCTAATAAAGCAGGAGTTTTTATTTTTTTTCCTAACCAAGCTATATAGATTGTTTACAAAGTTTAGCTATAATTTAACCTCATTTTACTTTTACATAACTACATATTGTTAAATAAAATTAAAGAGATATTAAAGAGTATATTCATTACTTAACAAAAATATCCTCAGGTCAAGAGATACATATCTGATACTATTAAGGTTTGGGGAAAGTGCAGTAAGTAGTAAATGCTATTGGAATAAAATACTTCATTGAAAATTTGCTCCTGGCAGTTTTCAATAAAATCAATTCAGAAAATAATGCTTCATACCAATGTCTGAAGTGCAAATGGATTCTGGTTTCATTTATTTATATTAAGCAGTCATCTTTCTGTGTTACCCTTAATTGAGCTATTGTTCCCTTCATTAAGTATGCCTCTTGAACTTTTCATTTATGAAAAATTTTGTTCTTCCAACCACAGTAAGTGTGAGGAGGAGAAATCAAGTATCATTTTTAGGAAATACAAGATGTGTGTATGTGTTGACTTTTTATGCTTAATAAAATAAGGAAAAATATTAAATAACTTACATTTGTATAAGTCACTTGAATAACTTTCAAGTATCTCCTTACTGCAAGCATAATCAGTTTATTATAGAATCTTGACACTTGAGATTATAAGGTTTCATTGCTTCACATGTCATTTTCCCTCCAACTCCAAAAATCTCCTGCCAGTAAAAAGGAGCCTTAACATCTTAGGCTAAAATTCTTTGGGATTTGTTTTTCTATTTGTTTGTCTGTCATTTGCTCAAGTAAGCTAAGTCTCTAGTTTAATTTTAATTTGGGGGGTTATTGATTCATCAGGCTCCCATCAGGTTCTTTGTCTCTTTCTCCAGCACTCCAATGAACTCAGAAAATCCTATCAAGTCCTAGCCACTTCCAAAAAATAGTTTATAGAGAATCAAGAAGCTGGGAAGTTGAAACTTAGAAAGTAAGTGGAAAACTTTCTCTCTCTCTCTCTCTCTCTCTTTAGTTATCCAGTAACTTTTCACAACGTTCTCAACTAGGATGTTTATAGATTCCATGGAAGAACTTTATCACTTCTTATAGTACATTTTGATGCCAAAAGAACATTACCAAAATTATATTTAGACCATAGCCTTCTTTTCCAAGCGAATAAATAAGTGAAAAGATTTTAGCATTTATAAAAGCAAACACCACTGCATGAGTCAGGAGTCTTGGTGGTAAGCAAAACATGTAAATCTTTGCTCATGTATGTAGAGAAGGTCTTTCTTTATGAGTGAGCTAATATGGGCACCAGATACTCTCTTCTCATATTGTAGCGTTTAAGACAATTGACCTAGGCTCAACCGATTTGATTTACATGCCCAAGAATGAATTTTTCAGAAATAATATATTTGCAAGGGCAGTTAAAACTGTTCAGGTCAATTGTGGTGGCACACAGAATCCTACTGTCGTCAAAATTTCCATTCCCGAATCCTGCATCAATGTTAAGCAATACTGAGGAAATGTCCGGTGGTACAAGTTATATGTGCTGCTCCCCAAAACTTTTCTTGGTTCTTGAGCCTGACTAGATAACCTTTATGTATAAGATATGAGTACAAAATATGCCTTGAATAAATTGCATTTCCATGTAAGGAAGAAAAGCAAGCACAAGGATTTAAAACAGTAGAGTTCTGTGCAAATGTGGTTGAGTTTATGAGCAGAATTGATCTGATCTATAAAGCTGTGCAGCCCTAGCCTTGAAGGGAAAAGAAACACCGGCTGCCGGGCTTTTTTTTTTTTTTTTTTTTTTTTACAATAAGAAGGCCTAGAAAATGAGAACCCATTTTTTGGATTGGATCCATTCATGCTTTGCCCTTGAAGTCAGGAAGTACCTTACTAGTAAGGGACCGCCTTTTAAAGTTCTTTGGAGACTGGACAACGTCCCTGGTCTCCCCAGAACCTCGTGAGTTCAACCCTGAAGGCATTAGAGTGTTTTACTTCTCCTCATGCACAGTATCTCCAAGATCAGGGGTCACAGAGACAGTTAAGTCTCATTACACATGATACTCTGTGGAAAGGATTGTTAATGCAGTGCAAAAGGACCCTGACTGACAGAACATCATGAAAGGCTGGGAGTATGACACCAGTGAGGATGCCATCATTGTTGTAGAAAAAGCTGTGCAAACTACCAAGCCTGAAACATTAAGTTCCTGCTGGAGTAAACTATGTCCAGATATTGTGTCTGACTTCACAGGGTTTATGAGAGGATTTACAACAGAGCCAATCAAGGAAATGATGAAAGTAATTGTGGCTATGGCAAAAAAGGTGGGTGTGAAGGGTGTCAAGATATGGGTCTTGGAGCTAATAGACACAATACGCGAGGAATTCACAGATGACTTGATGGAGATGAATACTTCCCAACTGGTGCCAGATGATGAGAAAAAGATATACAAGAAACAGTGTCAGAATACAAGTTGACATTAGTTTGGCAGAAGGCAGAATACAATCTGATTATTCAAGGCTTCTTTGATTTCCTTTATAGCATGAACCATCCCTTAGTATAGGCAGTGATACTAAAGCAATTGGTGAAAGAAATATTAATACCATATAGAAACATGTTTAGAGAAATGAAAAAGCAAAAAAGTCAGAAATTGTGACATATTTCTGTAAACTTACACTAACTGTGCCTGCCTCTCCTCCCTTCTCTTCTACCTTTTCTATCTCTTCCCCCTCTGCAGGTCCTGAGACCAACTCCTCCTCCTTCTCCTCCTCCTCCTCCTCAGCCAATTCAATGTGAAGAGGATGAGAATTAAGACCTTTATGATGACCCACTTCCATTCAATAAATAGTAAAAAATCATCATGCTGTTCAGTTAATAAATGTTGTATATTTGTCTTCATGTGAAAGTCTAACAGCCATGGGGCAAGAACTTTATGAGATTATTTTGTGCCACTGTCATCCTTATTACCTAAGGATTCATCCTGCAGAAGATCGTGTGCAAGACTTGCATGAAAGCTGATCTCCTATCCTTATAGGCAGAGGATGAGTGATATTTGATATAAAATTAATAATGTGCTCATTTTCTTATTATTTTTAACTTTGCTTTTAAAGAAATATATTACTATATTACATGCCTCTCTCTTACTGTAACAAGAGTTACATGAGTATAGGAAAGTTAAGTTCTGACCTCCAGTTGTCTAAACTCTAAAGTGAGCATGATATTAGCATCTACCATTGAATAAGGAAGTACTTAGTGTACAGAGTACAATGACATACATAGCACTTGCTATAACGTTGCGAAAGTTTAGTAGATATTGGTTTTCTCATGTCTGAACTACATCTAAATGCACAAACATTCTATATTTTTTCTTCTCTCCATTCATTTTCACACATCATCCTGCCTTTTAAGTTGGAGCAAAATAGAAATAAGTGGGGTCTTTTTTTCCTCATCCTTCAAAGTAGTTGGAGAGGGAAGCCCTCTTTCTCGGCTCAAGCAAACTACTCATTGTCTCTCTATCCACCACCAATTCTTTAGATTACAAGTGAAAAATCAGGCCATGAAAAATATGATAATAATGGAAATGCACATTATTTATCTTAAATAGAAGGTCCTATCATTGGAGCAAGTTAAAGAATCAGTGGCTGCAATAACACAGAACAAGAATTCAAGTTCAGATTTAAAAAAGAAACCTTGGAAGTATTTATCATGGAGGAAGCATAATGTATTATAACAAAAGAAAAGTAAGCACAGGAAGTAGACTGCACACAATTAAAACTCAAATTGAGTATTTAAGTGAATTGTAACTGCTTTAAAGGGACCAAATTGCCCTCCAAATTCTGATAATTTTCTACCACTTTATAGAAAATAAAATGTGATTTCCAACTTAGCAGAGAAGGATCTCTTGTAACAATAGAAGATATTGGCTGACTGGCAATTGTGTGTTATTTAATCCAATTGTTTTATAAATGCATACTTTCCTATAAAAGATGATAGTATTTACACCCCATAGTTTTATTTAAAACTGTATCTGAAATAGTTCCATCTCTTAGAAAATGTTTGTCAAGTGCACAACTTCTTAAACTGTATCCATGATTAACATCACCCTAAGCCCTTTCTTTAGTCTTCAGATTTTCAGGGCCATTTTCTCATATGATTCTTGAAATTAGTCAGCCTTCCTTACTGCTTTAGAATAAAGGCATATTTGGAATATCAATGGGCTTAAAATAAAAGAAAAACATATAAAGGGCACATAAAGATATAAAGGTGACCTTAAATAAACTTAATTCCACCATATTGAAGTTGATGAAGTAGTTGATGATTTTTAAATTGGCAACACAATCTAAACATCTTAAACATAATTTCTTCAGAAAAGGACTAGTTCTAAAATGTTGGATTGCCTCGTCAGAGGCGTTAGTCATCTGATGCTGTGAGTACCACACGCTGAGTGAGATGGATATGTACTTACTTGGCTAATGAGCTCACCTTCAAACTCAGAATACTCACATTGAAATAAATCACCAGGCAACTGCATCAGCAGCCACAGAAAAGAAGTAAAGGAATTAATAAATTGCAAACGGAAGAAATATTACACATTACCAAAGTACCCTATTCCATCCCTTCTACTCCAATAGTTACAAAATGCATTTTTATCCGATAATTCCACCGACGATTTCTTAAACATTGGCAATTTATATATGACATATCAATGATTCCAAAATACATCCTGATTTTAGAGATGTTAGATGTGAAAAAATGTATCTTCAAAAGTTAAAATGTGGCATTCTTTATTGATTGGCTTTTTTCTTTTGCCTCTCGAGACAAAGGGAACTCTCACTCTCAATCCTAACATTTTTAATATTTCTTAAATCCATTTAAGCAAAAAATTGCATTATAAATGTTGACATAGAATCCCAGAGTGACGTAGTCTGACATCAGAGAGGTAGGCATTGGAGATATAACAGGTTAAAAAAAAACAAGGGAGAAAAAACCATTTCCCTTTTGGAACTTATCTGTATGTATTAATTTTATTGGTTCGCAATACCCTATGTCATTCTGTCAGTGAACTTTTCTCTTTCTTGGACTCTTATGGCAACTTTAACTCTTATAAATTGTGCTAATTATTCACCTCTCTTAGGACCATTTTTCCTTTTGTCTTTCCTTATGCCCTCTTCACACTCTACCGAGCATATTTTCTGATCAATATCTGAAAGGATTGAACTATCAATCCTCTTAGAAAGAAAAGAAAAAAGAAAATTTACAGAAAGAGGTTAGAAAGCTCCAAGCCACATAGTTTCCTGTAAAAATCAGGACAAATGAATTATCTTGTCTGTTTCATTAAGTTCTAGGAATAACACACGCCAAGACTGAGAGACCATTACCCCACTAATTGCAGTCACCAAACCCCCATGCTATAGCAAAGATATATGTATTCAACCGAGACTATTTTTAGACACATTCACAACGCCCCTGCTGCAACTAAGAAGGACTAAAGATCCTATTAAAAGCTGCAAGGACACTAGCCACCATTTGACTATGGCAATTATCTTATTACAGAGCATTTCTGAAGGACAAATTGTGCATATCATTCTTACAAATAACCTAAGACAGTCATTTTTGTAGGCAGTGGCAGCTTTAGAACTAATAAGTAGGAGAAGCTTGCAATGGATGGGTTCCTGCATTGGGTAGAGTGTAGGGGCCTTTTTTTGAATCTCCATCTCCAGCACCCTTACAGAAGACTGAAATTCACTAGTTTCGGATCAAACAGTTGGAAGTGGGTGGTATAGCTGGTGGAGATCATGAAAAAGAGAACAGCCCAAAGTGCATCTTGGCGCTCAATGCTTTCTAGGCAGCTATTGGGGTCAAAGCCACATCCTGGATCCATTAGCACAGACATAGGAAAGTGAAGTTTATTTACATGGAATCCGTAGCATAGGATGTGCTCCTGTGGAGAAGCGCGCATCCTGAAAAGGTGACGTAAGAGGCAGTAAGACAGTTCCAGTGAGGAAGATGCCTTCTAACAAATTTTAAAACCCCAAACTATTAAATACGAGAATTTATTTCTAAAACCTCCGTTCTTATCCATTTTGCTTGAAAGTGCCTTTTTCATTCCCTACATTTTCTTTCTCTATTTTCAGTTGAAATTAACCAATCATATACATCTGTAGGGCAACACAAAAAATTTGAGCATGAAAAATGTTATATATATTTGGATGCATATGTTATTATTAGCTGATATTAATAATGATACAATTTACATAATGTTGGTTTTTCACCTCTGTATAGCAGAAAAGGCTCACAGATTACGACTATTGTTTTCAAGTGTAGGCCATCCAGAATGGTTAAAGAACAAAACAAAACAAAAAACTAGACCCTGTACCTGAGGGAGATTGTAAGGAAGAAATTCTGCATATTTTAAACACAATGCAGAGCTCCTGACCTTCAAATTACACCGGGCTGGAAGTAAAAATGATGACACTCACTTCAAGTACTTTACCTTGTGTTGCTAAATAATCAGGTAACATGGTGATTATGATTTTTAAATTTCCTTTTTTATACTTCACATCCTGGAAGTTCATCCTCGGTGGGATTGTAACAGTAGCCTTCAGTATTTCAATATCTTTTCACCTAGCCTCGCACACGAAGCCTGAGTGAAAAAAATTGAGGCCAAAATAATTTGCTTTTATCAAAACCGTAGAAATTATTGATTTCTGACCCTTATCTTTGTGAATTAGCTTATTTGGAATTCTTCATAAATAACCCACAGAACTCTCATCCATTCCTTCTTATGTAAAGTTTTTATACGACTGAATTCTTTTAGAATTTTTTTAATGACCAGGACAGGTACATAGATGTAGCTCATTAATTGATTTTGCCGTATTATTGTGAATTTGTCAATTTGTATATGCAGGTTCACTTCAAATCAGAAAGTACAGGATAATTGCTTATATTCATATTTTTTAGCCTACTTTAGAAGTACCATTGTTTGCTTTTGTGAGTTCTATGTTTTGACCTCTTCTGCTATTTTAACACTTTGACTTTTCTTTGACTTCTTGAGAAGCTCATGTTTATCATTTATATCAATGACTCAATTCTTAAGAGTATCATTTCTGCTTCTTATAACAGAAAAATGCCCATTTCAACATTTTATTGAATTTTAAAATATACTTATTTGAACATTTTCTAACTTTAAAGTATATCACACTGAGGTGTTGCAAAATGACTTCCCCTCTCTTCCTATGAAATCAAATTTAGATTCACCATAAGTAAATTCTGCTCACATTATCCTGAATACAATGTGTCTTATGCCTATATGACATCAATATCTTAGTTAATGCACGTGTATGAGTGCATTTAAAATTTATATTCATAGACTTTGGTTTGCAGAAAAGGAAGTTTTTCTATTTTCCTATTCCTAAACTAAATTTAATTCTAGAACTAAAGCCAGCAGGATACTTAATACTGAAAGGTAGAAGTACAGTAAAACGTTGGTTTGCAAACTTGTTCTGAAAACATGATTATAATCCAAAAAACTCGTAAATCAAAGTGAATTTCAAGAACCGTTGGTTCAGTTGTGATGATGTGATGTTTGGAGTCATGTGTTTCTTGTACTGCAAGACATTGCTCATTTATCAAGTTAAAATGTATTAGAAATGTTTGTTCATCTTGCAGAACAAGTTACTTGCAATCCAAGGTTTTACCGTATTTATGTTTAAATCTGGGACAAGAAAAAGTTACTTTTTATCATCAGTTTATTTAATTGTATATTGATAAACTTTTTAGGTTACTTCTAATTATTTCTCTATTATAAGAACATTTCAAAGAATACTGTTTTCATATATCATTTTATAAATATATTATTGAGGGATCTCCTCATATTTCTATGAAGTCTTTTGTTTTGAAATATTATACATAGATAGACATATATATGATATATATGACACCCACCCACACACATATATATATATATACACACATATATTATATACACATACATCTTTTTTTAAATGTTTATTTGAAGTGCCTGAGCACCTCAGTCGGTTAAGCATCTCACTTGGGCTCAGGTCATGATCTGGAGGTTCATAAGTTCAAGCTCCATGTCAGGCTCTGTGCTGACAGTTAGAGCCTGGAGCCTGCTTTGGATTCTGTGTCTCCCTCTCTTTCTGCCCCTCCCACGTTCATGCTCTTATCTCTCTCCCTCTTTCTTTCTCTCTCAAAAATAAACTTTTAAAAAATGTTTATTTGTTTTTGAAAGAAAGAGAGAGTGACTGTGTGCAACTGGAGGAGGGGAAGAGAAGGAGAAACAGAATCTCAAGCAGGCTCCACAGAGCTTGATCTAGGGCTCCATCCCATGAACTGGGAGATCAGATGCTTAACCAACTAAGCCACCCAGGAGCCCCTTGACATATATATATATATATATATATATCATTGTATTAGTGTAAGTATACAATAAAGTAATTTGTTATGTCTATATGTGGTGAAATGTGTACCACAATAAGTTTAGTTGATATCTATCACTCCAAGTTACAAGACTTTTCTTGTGTTGAGAACTTTTAAACTCTCTTAGTAACTTTTAAATATACAACATGATATTATCAACTATAGTGACCATGCTGTGCATTATATCCCCAGAATTTATCTTATACCTGGAAGTTTGTACTTTGACTATCTTCATCTATCCCCCAAACCTCCACCTCTGAAAACCGCCTACTTGTTCTCTGTTTCTATTATTTTTTTAAGGCTCTGCATGTAAGTCAGATTATATAGTTTTGCCTTTCTCAGTCTGATGTATTTCCCTTAGGTTTATCTATATGCTTCAAATGGCAGATACTCCTTATTTTTCATGGCTGAATAATATCCCATTGTATACTGTATTCTATATCATATTATAGATTCAATTCTATATATCACAATTTATCATATATAAATCATATGATTTGTATCACATTTTTATTTTATTATTTATTTATTTATTTATTTATTTATTTATTTTCATGCATGTAAAAGCAAAGGACATTTATTATTACGGCTTAGGCTCACCGGGCCTAAGTTCGGGCTCACAGACTTTACCAGTGCAGTGGATCCATACTGAGAGCCCTGAACAAGGGCTGAGCAGGGTTTTTACGGGGTTTAGGGAGGGGAGTTACAAGAAATTGTGACATAGATACAGTGTGTATCACATTTTTAAAATTCATTCATCCGTGGGTGGACAGTTAGGCTGCTTCGGCATATTAGCTATACTAAATAGTGCTACCATGACTATGAGGGTGTAGATGTCTCTTTGAGATAGTAATTACATTTGCTTTGGCTATATACCCAGAAGTTAGTATGTTAGTTCTATTTTTAATTTTCTGAGGAATCTCTATACTGTTTTCCATGGTGACTGGACCAATTTACATTCGATCAGCAGTGCACAAGCATTCCCCTTTCTCTACATCCTCTCCAACATTTGTTATTTCTTGTCTTTTTTTATTGAAGTAGAGTTGACACATAGTTATGTTCATTTCAGCGTACAACACAGTGATTTGACAACTCTATACTTATGCTCACCTCAGGTGCATTTACCCTCTGTCACCATACAAAGCTATCACTGTACCATGGACTAGATTTCCTGTACTGTTCCTTTTATCCCTGAGACTCACTCAGTCCATCACTGGAAGCCTGCTCACCTCTCTTCATCCATTTTTTTTTGTCCATCCCTCCGCCTCCTGCCCACTGGCAACCACCAGTTTAGTCTCTGTATTTATGGATCTGTTTCTGCTTTTTCCGATTGTTTTTTTTTCCCAGATTCTACATGTAAGTAAATTCATACAGTATTGACTTTCTCTGACTTATTTCACTTAGTATAACACTCTCTAGGTCCATCCATATTGTGACAAATGGCATGATCTCATTCTTTTTTATCGTGGAGTAATAGCTCATTATTTGGCTATTGTAAATAATGCAGCAACAGACATAGGGGTGCATATATCTTTTCAAATTAATGTTTTCGTTTTCTTTGGGTAAATACTCAGTAGTGGAATTACTGGATTGTATGGTATTTCTATTTTAAATTTTTTAAGGAACCTCAATAATGTTTCCATAGTCGCTGCACTAACTTACATTCCCACCAACGGTGCACAAGCGTTCCTTTTATTCACATCCTCGCCAACCAGTTTATTTTTTTGCAGGTAGTTGTCCAGCTTTCCCACACCCTTTATTGAAGAGATGGTCATTTCTCCCTTCAGTATTCTTGCCTCATTTGTCATAGACCTACTGACCATATAACATGGGTTTAGTTCTGGGTTCTCTTTTCTGTTCCATTGATCTGTGTGTCTATTTTTGGGCCAGTGCTCTTCTATTTTATTATAGATTTGTGGTATTTCTTGCAATCTGATATTGTGATGCTTCCACCTTTGTTCTTCCTATTATTGCTTGTCCTTTGGATGACACCATTTAATCGTCTTGTTCATTTCTTTTTGTAGATCTGAGTTTGACATATATTATTTTCTTTTCTCTAAAGAAATTCTTTTAATATTTCTTACAAGGAAGGTTTACTGGAAACTAATTTTCTCAAATATTTTTGTTTTAAAAAGTCTATTTCTCTTTCACTTTTGAAGGACAGTTTCATAGGATAGAGAATTCTAGGTTGGTGGGTTTTTCTTTCCACACATTAAATATTTCAGTTCACTCATTTCTTCTTTACATGGTTTTTAAGGAAAAGGCAGCTGAAATTCTTATCTCTGTTTATAGGGAAAATATTTCATCCTCTGTCTTCTTAAAAGATTTTTTCTTTCTCTTTGATTTTCTGTAATTTGAAAATGATATGCCTACGTGAAGATTTTTTTGGCAATTACCTAGCTTGATATTCTTTGAGATTTCTGGATCTAAGATTTGTTGTCTGATATTAATCTGGAGAAATTCTCAGTCATTATTTTACAAAATACTTTTTTTTCTCTTATACCTTTTGTAGTTGCTCCATAGTTCTTGGATATTGTTTTTCTTTTTTTTCTTTCTTTATTTTTTTGTCCTTATTCACTTTGCTTTTTGGTTTGGGAAGTTCTATTGATATCCCCAAACTCAGAGATTCTTTCCTCAGCCATGTTCAGTCTACTAAGAAGTCAATCAAAAGCATTCTTTATATGTGTTACAGGGTTTTTGATCCCTAGAATTTCCATGTGGTTCTTAGTATGTCCATTTCTCTCCTTACACTACCCATCTGTTCTTTTTTCTTTTTTAACTTTTTTCATCTTTATTTTTGAGAGACAGAGAGAGAGAGACAGAGACAGAGAGACAGAGAGATTGTGAGCAGGAGAGGGGTAGAGAGAGGGAGAGACACAGAATCTGAAGCAGGGTCCAGGCTCTGAGCTGTCAGCTGAGAGCCTGATGGGGGCTTGAACTCATGAACCATGAGATCATAACCTAAGCTGAAGTCAGACGCTTAACTGACTGAGCCACCCAGGTGCCCCCATTACCCATATGTTCTTGGATGGTGTTTATTTCATCCCCTGGAGCCCTTAGCATATTAATCATAGTTGCTTTAAATTTCTGTTCTGATAGTTCTAACATCCCTATCATGCATAGTTCTGATGCTTGCTTTCTGTCTTCAAATAGTGGTAGGTTATTTGTTTGTTTTGTCTGTTTTTTCCTTTTGGTATGCCTTATAATTTTTCTTGATAGCTGACCTCATACAGTGGGTAAAAAAAGTGCTGTAAAAAGGCCTTTAATGATGTGGTAGTAAGGTATGGGGGAGGGGAAGCATTTAACAGTTCGATGATTAGGCCTCAGTCTTTTACTGAGCCTGTGCTTCTAAACTGTAAGCTTCACAAGTGTCCTTCATTTACTTTCTCCCCTGCTGGAAGCTGTTTCTAAACTCACGAAGTTGAGAAAATCTCCTTGTGAGGTAAGGTGGGTTTGCAAGGCCTCCCACTGTCAGATAGCAACCCAGTGTCTACACCCACTCAATTATTTTTGCTTGAGCACCGACCCCCAAGGCACCTGGCTGACTGATATCATGAGTGACTTGTGCTAAAAATGTGTGAATTGTACCTTGTGAAAAAACTTATAGGAGTTTTTTCTTTTGTGATTATAGGAACAAATATTAGATTTCCTGAGAAACCTGTTTTTCTTCCTCTCAAGAAAACAGGCTATTGGATGTGAGGGCGATCTGGCTGCGACATCTGTCACCCCATTGATCGCCAGGGTTGATTCGGCTGATCTGGCTGGCTAGGCGGGTGTCCCCTTCCTCCCTCACTGCTCCATGTGCATCCCTCCCGAAGCTGCGTGCTGGTCAAAGAGGACGACCATCCCCGATAGAGGAGGACCCTGCTTCAGTCAAGGGTATACAAGTAGTTGCGCTCCCCTGCTAGAACCTCCAAATAAGCTCTCAAGAAAACAGGCTATTGACCCCTGCTCACAAAGAACTAACTCTTGCCTTTGCTATGCTAAAAACATTGCCTTGTATTTGAATGCTAAAGGTACCTTCATTCCCCATATGATAAGCATCAAAGTCACCTACATCAATCACTATTGATAAGGATTATGCACAGTCTTCTACCAATCTATGTTCTGGGAAATTTTTACGTATCAAAGAATTTGTCTCAGAAATCATTGTCTAAGGCAATTGCTACTTCTGTTTTGTACCCCATTTTCTCAATAAATAAAGCTGACTCTCCAGTCAGTGCAGAGATGCCTGCCTGAAAAGCAGAGATGCCTGCCTGGTGATCCGAAAGAAACTGAGGCTCTCTCACTCTCTTTCGCCGACACTGTCTATCCTTTAGGGAGCACTGGACTCCGGCACTCCCCCTTACATGGGACAGGATAGCTAGAGAGGACTAGAATTGGTCATTACCCTTCTCCCAGTTCACTTAGGCTCTGATAATACTTCAGGTTAGGCTATGATTAACTAGTTTCTCCTGAAAGCAGCCTTGTTAAGAATAGAATGATCTGATTTGTTCTAAAATGGTTCGTATCAGAAGCACAGAAAGATTTTTTTTTCTGAAATTGACTATGAGAATCTGGAAGTAAATTTCATAGGATTGCCTTAGAACTTTTAACTCTCAAAGTTGTCCATACTGAGTATTGAGCAACTTGCCAAATAGGGTTCTGGTTTCCCTACCCTGGGACTAGTTCCCATGGTGGCTTCTGCTCATGGGTCTCTGTGACTCCATGTATTCACCTGCTTTTCCAGTCTTGGGGCAATAATTTGCCCTGTGTCTTTGCCTCTTTTATAGATCCTGGAAAAGGTCTTGATTTATCAGACTGCTCTGCGTTTTACTTGTTAGCCCTGAGGGCCATCTTTTAAGTTTCTGACATGCAGAACTAAAAACTACATATATCCTTATTGAATTTTTTAAAAAAATGTTTCATGTTTATTTATTATTGAGACAGAGAGAAACAGAACATGAGTGAAGGAGGGGCAGAGAAAGAGGGAGGCACAGAATCTGAAGCAGGCTCCAGGCTCTAAGCTGTCAGCACAGAGCCTGACACGGGGCTCTAACGAACGCATAAACCATGAGATCATGACCTGAGCTGGTCAGACTCTTAACCAACTGAGCCACCCAGGTGCTCTTCCTTATTGCGTTTTTACATTGTTAGCATATTTGGGTTTCTTTCCTACTTTCTTGCCCCTTTTTTCATCAGCATTATTACTTCCTATTGGTCCATAAAATTTAGTCAACATAATTAAATTATAAAAGTCATGAAAGAAGAAGCAAAATTAGCAATCAATTCAGATTGCATGTTGTTGTTTAACTATAAAAAGAATATTTTTTCTGAAATTTTCAGTTTCTGAAATTTTATTCTGATTCTTAATTTATACACCCTTGAAATTACAATAAGTATAAAATATATTGCCCTGTGTGGCAGACTGAACAATAGGCACCAAATGTCCAGGACTAACTCTTCAGAACTCCTTAATATGTTAGGATGACAAGGCAAAAGGGAATTAAGGTGACAGAGGTAATTGAGGTTGCTAATTGACCTTGAGATGAGATTATACTGGATTAACAGGGAAGGTCTGATGAAATTACATTGGTCCACATACGTGAAAGGAAAATTAGAGAATCAGAGAGATGACAACATTGAAAGGACTCAACTGTATATTGGCTTTGGTGATGGAGAAAGGGGACCATAAGCCAGGGAACACAGCCAGTCTTTAGAAAATGGAAAAGGCAGAAAACAGATTTTTTTTTTCCATAGAGCCTCCAGAAAGAAGATGCCTTAGTTACATTTTGATCGTAGCTCAGTGAAACTCATTTCAGACTTACAACTTCCAGAACTATAATAAATTTGTGTTGCTTTAAGCCTCTACGTGTGTGGCATTTTGTTACTGCAGCAATGAAAAATGTACTCTTTTAACTTCACTTTATGTAATGTTCTTTTGTGTCCCAATATGATATTTTCCATTATGCTTATCCTCAAACAAGTTCAACTCTATCCAGACACAAGGTTTGTCAAAATGTGGAGCACATGATTACCACAGTCCCATGCTATAACCACTTGGGTATTTTTCCAATCTGGAAAGTATAACTTGGATATAAAATTGGAAAGTAAAATTTCTATTATAATTTCCAGTATCTGACAGCCATTTGTGTTTTGTCAATATATTTCTTCTAGCATTTATGAAATACTTTGAACCTTGTGAAAAACTAGAACCTTCTCTTCCATTTGTTACCAGGATTCTTCTTTTACCCATTTGGTTTTATGGGATTAAATATATGGATAAATTATGCCTGCATAGCTATAATTTATTGCTGCCATGCAGAGAGCTAACCTAATGAGAGCTGTACTCACCCATTGAATCTACAATGTGATATGTGGACTTTGAGTCCTAATAAGCAATACGTTTTGCTGTAGAAGAATGGCGACTCTGATTTTTTATTTGCTACTGACTAAATTTTTGGATAAGGTATGGACAGCAAAGGAGAGACCTATTGTGATGTTGGCATAACATTACTAATCCACCAATTTCACTCAGTTTCATCCTACTGGCAGTGGAGTTAATGGAAATTTCCCCAGATACCATTTGA
This sequence comes from Helogale parvula, assembly GCA_004023845.1. Classification (NCBI taxonomy): domain Eukaryota; kingdom Metazoa; phylum Chordata; class Mammalia; order Carnivora; family Herpestidae; genus Helogale; species Helogale parvula. The sequence continues at coordinate 91,458 of PJEM01004293.1, read as the reverse complement.
AACAGGAAGCCTGTCTTCAGTTCTCAGCAAGCAATCCCTTTGGCAGTGGCTTCTTGACTTTAAAGTCTGCTTACCTTATTACAAGATACACTTCTGCTGCCCTTTCAAAATATCTTCCAATAAAAAAACCTAAACACTATGACCAGCTCACAATGGAAAAAAACAAATCAGGTCCATTTGGCAGCACTGTCTTTGAAATTGGTAAATACCCAATATGAAAGGAACATTTTTATCCCCCGTCAAGCTCTTCCTTACATTCCGATTAATACCTTACCTAAATGCCAGAATAAGGACAGAAGTGAGGACATCCTCAAAGGTTCATTTAAAAGTCAGTAGATAAAGAATGTCTGTTAAATATTTTTGAACTTATCACTCTGCTGTTTCCTGGACTCAAAGCCAGAAGAATTGACTAAAATAGTCTTCTAAGTCTACTCCAAATGTCTCAAATAATGAAGGGTCTTGTAGAAATGTGGCAGGGGTGATGCTACTCTAAGGACGAGTCTGGGAACATAAATCCAGATTGCATATCAGGGATTGAAGGTTAGCCAAACCCAAACCAGAAGAGTTCTAACAACTGGCAACTCCCGAACTTCAATGAGGCAAGTTATTAGCAACAAAGATAAGGAATTTTATTCAGCACAGAGAATTGGACAACCAAAGTATAGTCCAGGAATGAGAATGAGAAGGTCTCCAGGATAATCCCCATTCCAGACCCTCCCAGAGAGCAATTTATCTGGGATCCATCCAGATCATCCCAGACTGAAGGGTCGGCCCATATTTATATGTAGATGCTAATTTGGCATAGACGCACGTGGATGTCAGCTGCAAACGCAATAAACACTCTCATATTTCAACTTTTAACCACCTTTACTATGTTATATATTTTTAAGTCCTTGCACTTAAGAGCTTTCTGATATTTAATTTCTAATACTTAATTTCTAAAACATTAATCTTTGAGATACTGGATTTTATTTTATTCTTTATTCTTTAAATTTCCTTCATATTTGCATATTCTTTTCCATCTCATTTGTAGCCAGATGTGCTTAATTTCTTGAGTTAAAGATTTTGGCAACTATATGCAAGAAGAGCTCAAAGAAGTGTGTCTTTCATAAAAGCCTAAGCAAAATGAATAATTATGATTGGAGACCTGAGGAAGTAGGGAGAGGATCTTCACAGCAGAGATGCAAGTTTCTGCCAAATAAAGAAAAGATGGGCTTTCTTTTTTTCTTTTCTTATGTCATTTTTTTATAATAGTTTATTGTCAAATTGGTTTCCATATAACAGCCAATGCTTCTCCCCACAAGTGCCCCCCTTCCATGACTATCACCCCTTCCCCCCGCTTCAGCCCTGAGTTCGTTTTCAGTATTCAGTAGTCTCTCATGATTTGTGTCCCTCTCTCTCCCCAACTCTCTTTCCCCCTTTCCCCTCCCTATGGTCTTCTGTTAGATTTCTCCTGTTAGACCTATGAGTGCAAACCATATTCCTGACTTATTTCGCTTAACATGACACCCTCGAGGTCCATCCACTTTGCTACAAATGACCAGATTTCATCTGGATCTGAGTCTAGCGTACTCTTCAAAGGCAATGCCAAGGAGGTATCCAGACCTCAGAGAGAGGCTTCTACACACCAGGAAAGCAGGAACTTCAAAGATGGTACACAAGCAGAGATGCAAAAGGTCGAGAGGCTGTTACCATTTAGACAGCACAATTCTACCTGCAGTGACCATGATTTTCCTGGAAAATAAAGGCCTTTCATCTAGCAGGGGCCAAAGTAAACTTCCCAATATTGGTGGAACACAGCAAGAGGTGAAAGGACACAGTGATAACTGTTCTTACTGAAAGGTTGTTAGGAGTGAAAATCCCCAAGCCAGTGATTGTTTTCTCGTAATTAAACTTGTGGGCCAAGAGCCATACCAACCATACATGTTCTCACAATTGTATTTGAATACTATAAAGATTATTTTTCTAAATTACTTTGAAAGTCAGATAAAACATGCTATCATTACTCAAAATAATTGTACCAAAAATATCGGAATATTCTACTGTACAATCTGTCAGTTTTTCCCTCCAGTTTTGATATATTTTTTAATGTTTTTAATTTTTAATAACATTTATTCATTTTTGAGAGACAGAGAGAGAGCATGAGTGGGGGAGGAGCAGAAAGAGAGACACAAAATCCGAAGCAGTTTCCAGGCTCTGAACTGTCAATGTGGGGCTCGAACCCACGGACCGCAAGATCATGACCTGAGCTGAAGGTAGATGCTTAATCGACGGAGCCACCCAGCCACCCCATTCTCCATTTTTGATAGTACAAGCAAATATAATTTTAAAATCATGACCAATATCTTGCCCATATAGAATAATGATAAAAATATTAAATAAGGAAATAATATTTCCCCTAAGTGAGCTCTAAATTTTAAATAAAATCTTCTGAAAATTCATTAATTCTTTTCCTTTTAAAACAGTAAAATTCAGTTTGCTGAACTAGACCATAGAATAAAAAAACACTTTTAATGTGTATTTTCTATTCCTGCTATTGAAAATAATACATTAATGAATATCTTCATGCATCATGACATTTCCTTTTCCTGTGGAAAAGCTTTTCTATCACTGAGCAGACTTTGTATTATTTATTATCGTACCTGTCTCAGCAAATTTGATCTGCCAAAAAGAGCTGTTTTAGTCTTTTGGAATGTACTCTATCAAGCATGATATCAGATTATTAGGAAAGATGTTATATCCTAGGCAAGGTGATCAGTATTTCCACATTGGCATGTAACTATGCATTAGGAATGTGGTCTCGGAAGCAATATTGTAAGGATTGTTTAATGGTTTCTATGGCATCCATGTTTCTTTAGGATTCCAACACACGAGGACATGTGCAGCTGTAACAGCATATTGAAGACAGACTTTCTAATTAGAATAGGAAAAATATTTCCAAGGAAATCAACATAAACTTCATTCTGTTAAATTATTGCTTTGTTCCCTATGAATATTTCTGGTAGCATATTTATTCATAAAGCTATGTGTTTTATTCCTGAGTTTTCCTAAACTTGATAAAACTAATACTTCATGTGTAGCTACATTTGGCGTCATTTTTATTATAAAAGAATACTTATCTTTTATACATCCTGTGTCATTGCAAAATGCTAACAATTTCAAAGAAATATGTAGTCTATGGTTTAAATATCACCTCTAAATTTGTCTGGTTTTATTTGTGACAATAGACTACTGAGTTTTGTGAATTTTTGTGAATTTTTCATTGATCTCCTTTATTTCTTTTATTCATGTAGCATGTGTTCTAAATGGTAGAATCTCATACTGTTAATATCAATAAAATAGTGCATTATTTTAATGAAAAAGTAACCTGAGTGATGTTTTATGCTTGTTTTTACTGTACATTTTCCACATACTTTTTTTCAAATAAAATGTCACAGTCTTCTTTTTTTCCACAAGGTATCCTATTTTGATGATATACTGTGATGGTTTAAATGCAAAAATCAAATTGTGATGGTTTAAATATTATTTCTGTAAAATATGATTTTAATAGTTAAAATATTAATTGTATATGTATGCATACTTTGCCTAATCTCCTTGTGTTTGAGGGTTTTTAAATTTTTTACACACATATTAATGATGCTTATGCCAATGTTTTATCAAAAAATTATTTAGTGGGGGCACCTGGGTGGCTCAGTGGGTTAAGCATCTGACTCCATTTTGGCTCAGGTCATGGTCTCACAGTTTCATGGGTTCGATGGCTCCTGGTGCAGAGCCTGCTTGGGATTCTCTCTCCTCTCTCTGCCCCTCCCCCACGCACACTCTCTCTGTCTCTCTCAAAATAAATAAACTTCATAAAAAAAGAGAAAATGATAGGGTCACCTGCGTGGTTCAGTTGGTTAAGGTCCGACTTCAGCTCAGGGCATTATCTCACGGTTCGTGGGTTCAAGCCCTGTATTGGGCTCTGTGCTGACAGCTCAGAGTCTAGAGCCTGCTCCGAATTCTGTATCTCCCTCTTGCTCTCTGTCCCTTTGCCATTCATATTCTGTGTGTGTCTCTCTCTCAAAAATAAACATTAAAAACATTTAAAAGAAGGATATTATTTAGTCGATCAGTATGAGATAATAATAGTATAAGATTTTTAGGCAGTCAGTACATCAATAACAGAGTGGGTATTGATTTTAAGAATTCTAGTCAAAACTCAGTAGTCCTTTTTTAGATAGACTTTTAAGTGGTTTGCATTATTGTTAAATAATTCATGTAGTACAATTATACTGCCCATGGAATAGGATTATTAAATTATAGATTAAAGGAAAAATTGCTTAACAAATAAAAGGAAAAAGGTACTATAGGTTTAACTGAGGAGTGCAAACCTGACCATCACTGTCATTGAACACCCAATACCCATTTTACGTTGGATAACATAAGAATTCTAGATGTATCAGGGGCGCCTGGGTGGCTCAGTTGGTTAAGCCTGACTTTGACTCAGGTTATAATCTCGCAGTCCGTGAGTTCGAGTCCCGCATGGGCACTGTGCTGACAGCTCAGAGCCTGGAGCCTGCTTCGGATCATATGTCTCCCTTTCTCTCTGCCCCTTACCCCTCATGCTCTGTCTCTCAAAACTGAATAAATGTTAGAAAAATTAAAATTAAAAAGAATTCTATGTGTATCCATTCTCCTGGTTGCTTTCTTTTCCCTTTCATTTTCTTTCTGCTTGGAAAATAGGTGTGTTCACTCCAGCTAGAATAGCCACCTCAAGGTCAAGAAATTAAGAGACCTCAGTTTTGATTTGAGTCACTGAACCTGTGCCATTAACTGTACATCTCCAGATTTTGTTTCATGAGAAAATAAATGCTTAATCTGTTCACATTACTTTTAAGTTGAGCTTGTGGGGACTCAAAATTATAAAAAGTTTTTAACTAATACAGAATCTTTTTACAGTTAAAATATTTAATTCATCAATAACATATATTATTATCAAATGTGTACTCAGATAACCAAAAGCTAGTTAAATATAGTTACTGAAACCAAGCATTAAAAATAGAATAAATTGCCCAGCCAATGATTCAAAAAAAAAAGGAATTTCAGGGACATACTATAGTTTTTAAAAAACGACATCATGCTATATATTTCAAGATGAATGAAACTGAAAATTATTATGTTCCAATCAATGCAGTTTGCAGAATATTATATTTAATGTGGTACAATCTGTTTAAGTTTAAAATATTTTAACTGTTTAAAATAATGTTTATGGATGAATGTTATGTAGTAAAAAAAAATACTCTGAATTCATAATAGTGGCGATCTCAAATATATCTGAATAAAATGCAACATATAATGAAGATTTAATACAATTAAGGGTTAGGAAAATAGGAATTTATGTGGTTTTTTTTTCCTATTCATGCTGTATGGTTAAAATAATTCCCAATTGAAAAACTACACAAACACACACAAAATATAGCACAGTGATTGGAGTCAGACTGCATGCACTGGAATCTGCACCATATGATCTTGAGCTACATTATTTAGGCTTGAGTATCTACATCTGTATCATAAAATGAGAACTAAATAAGTCAATGCACGTAAAGCTATCAGAAGAGTTCCTGGCTTGGGAGCACCTGGGTGGTTCAGTCAGCTGAGTAAATGACTTGTTTTCTGCTCAGGTCATGATCTCACGGTTAGTGGGTTTGAGCCTCATGTCAGGCTCCATGGTGACAGTGCAGAGCCTTGGGATTCTCTCTCTTCCTCTCTCCCAGCCCCTCTCATGCTCTCTCTCAAAATGAATGAAGTAAACATTTAAAAAAATAGAGTTTCTGGCTAAAAGTGCTTGATACATATTATCTTTCAGAAGTTTATTTTAAATCAAATTAAATATGGCTCTAAGCCTCTACCCATTATATTAATGTAAAATGACATTTAGCATCTTAGCTATAAAATACCAAAGGACCCTCCTTGTCCCAAGGTTGGTAGAGGAATATGAAGGCTTAAGTGCTTCCATAAAATGGCAGAGGAACCTGCTTCCAGTCCATGATTATCACCATAATTACCAGTGCTCCTTTTGCTCTTCACAGCTGCTGTGAAATCTTGAATTCTGTTTGACTATGATGTGTGAACTAAGGGATGCTTCTTTATTCAATCTTCTTCCACAGCTACAGACCAAACCACACAGAGCTTCTACTGCTGCTCTCAAGGGCTGCATAATAATTCTCTTACCAGGCATCAATCAGTCACCGTTATAAAAACCAACTCGCAAGTGAAGATGTGCATCTTTGCAATTTCCTTCCCAAACTGGTAGAAGATCACCTTCATGTTTCTCACCTCACAATACTTCAGCCTCCTTCTCTCTAAATACTTGCTCATTTCTTCTTCTCTTGAATGAGCTTCCATCTGCTATACCTTCATAGGGAGTTGTCTTCTGAAGGGTTAGGAACATATATTTGGATTTCATGACAAGATTCATTCAATGACTGTGTCATTCAGGGTTCTTCACAAATGGATCCTAGCCAGTTCAATAATTTCTTAATAAAAATTTATTTCAAAAGATCCCAAGAAGCTTACAATATGAAAGGAAATGCTAACAAAATGACCAGGCCTGAGGGAAAAAAAGTGGAATCAAGGCTGCTCTTCTCTAACTAGTAGAACTCATGAACTTTATTGTTAAAAATGGCTTAGCACCAACAGATTTATCTCTTTCTTAACCTGTGTTTAGCATTTATATTCTCAGAAGGGAGTCTGGCAGGTTCAACAGAGAACCTGACCACATTCTGACCTACGGCTGAGACTCAGATGGAGGTTGGTATAATGGTAGGCAGTTCCTGTGATGCTCACTGTCTGGCTCATTAGTTGACATACAGCTGGGGCTCAAATAATGATTGTTGAATTTAAATATTCTAAGTGACTCATTTCTTATGTGTAAGGCACATGTTGGTAAACAATTTATCTCTTCTTAAGATCCTATATTTCTATTCTTTCAATTTATTTCAAATTCTTCTATGCTTCTGTTTTCATTAGAAATCTATGCTTGAAGTTATTGTCTCCATTTCTTCTATAGCCTTGAAAATGAGTGAGTTATTTTTCCCTCTGCAGTGTCTTCCTCTCTTTGCTACGCTTGAGTGTAACTTGTCAGCCTTCATGTTGTATGCTCTTTAGGAATTCCTTTCTCACCAGAAATAGTACCTGAACGAAATTGCGTCTGAGCTTGACCACAAATCAATTCCTTTCATTCTGTTCTTACTAACTTAAATATCGATCCATGTCAAAACAATATCCAGGATTTACTCATTAATATTTAATTGTTATTTTATATGATTTCAAACATAGACACACCTTAGTGTTTCATTATTTCAACCATTTGTCAGTCATGTAGCTGGATGTCAGAAAAAATGTCTCCAAGAAAATGTATCTACCTGTTAAGACTTTCTACTCTAAGGACCATTCTAGTTCAACCAAATCATTAGTTTATTGCTTGTCATCTAAATCATTATCCAACTAAAAAGTGTACTTGGGAGAAGTACCTAATATCAAACAGCAATATTAAAAAGGACTATGTTAAAGGCTGAAAAATTCTACATGAATGGTTCATTGGCAAATAAAAAGCTGGAACATGGAGCAGAGTATAACAGACTTATATATAAGATTCATGTTTGGTGAGATACTGACACCCAGATTCTAAGAAATGATTTTCTAAATACAATTCCCTAATAAAGGGAACCAGAGCTACCTGGGATAATGGCTGATTTGGAGACTAGAAAAAATATGCAAAAATATGAGATGTGGTACCAATAAGAAAGGAAGTGCAAAAAAAGGATAAACAATAAAATAAGGATGAGGCATGCCAAATTGACACAGTTGCTAATTTCCCAATAGTCAAAGCTGAACCAATTTGAGCAATGAAAGAAATAATAATAATATTGGGCTATAACACAATGAATACAGTAAGTATTCATTAGCCTCTAATAACAAAAGAAATGAGTAAATAAATAACAAACAAAATAAATAAAAAGAGACAACTCTTTCTTATGGAATAATTCAAATTAATGAATATAGAAGGAATGTAGTAAATAGAATACCCATCATTAGAAAACCAAAGTAATAATTTCTAGAGGCAAGAACTCCCTTTATCTGCCTAGAGATAGATCCTACAGAAAGAGTTCAAATGTCATAAATCCCTTTTCCAGGAGTTTCAGCAGTTTGTCATAGGAGAGAAGACTCAAAGTCAACACCACACCCAGACAAATTTAGTAACAAACGATCACAATTCTCATCTATTTTTCTAAAGGTCCATTTATCGTTTTTGGAGATTGTTTACTCTCTTAAGTGGCCCACATGCACCCCACCTTCTTTCCCCTATTAAGACAATATATAAGCTCTAAAATCTTATTATTTATTTGAGCATTCACTTTTTAAATATGTGTCCCTGTGCACATATTAAAAAATAATGCATTTGTATCTTTTCCCGATTAATCTGTTTGTTTTCAGTTTATCTTGCAGACCCAGCTATGAACCCTAGGAATGTAAAGGGAAAGCTTTTCTTTCCCTACACTACACATTGCAATTAAAAGATAAAGCAAAGCATATTCACTAAGCAGTGATAGGGCTACATTAATATCTAAAATACATTTTAAGACAGAAAATATTGGAAATGTGAAACTTCATAATGATTAAAAGTTCAACTTAACAATGGGATACCTGGGTGAATCAATCAGTTAAGAGTCCAATTCTTGATTTCTGCTTAGGTCATGAATTCATAGTTTGTGAGTTTGAACATGGCACTGGGCTCTGCACTGATCTTGTGGAGCTTGCTTGGGGTTCTGTCTCCATCTTTCTCTGCCCCTCCCCACTTGCTCTCTATCTCTCTCTCAAAAGTTATAAAAAATCAACTTAAAAAAGTTCAACTCGACAAAAAAATACCTAATAACATGATGTCAAAATACCTAAGGTAAAAGTTGAGATACATAAGAGGAGAAATTGACAAATCCTTAATCAGAGTTGGAAGCTTTAATGCACGTCTGTCAGTAACTAATAGTACAACAACAACAACAAATAAAAAAGGATTTATTTATAAAGGATTAAACATTATTCAACAACTCTACCTAATTCATGTTTACAACAATATACCCAACCCAAGTGTACATGGAACATTTACAAAAGAAAAGGAAGAAAAGAGGGAGGGAAAGAAAAAAGAGAGAGGAGAGAAGGAAAGGAAAAAGAGAAGGAAGGAAAAAGGGAAAAAGGAAAAGAGCACAAAAGTTAGAAGTATGAAAAATATTATCTTTATCATTGGTAAAACTAGATTGCAGAACATAGTTTCTTACATGCCCAGAATCAAACATTCCCATGATTTGTCACTACAATTAATTTTACCCCATGTTCAGTAACAGAGTAGATGGGCAGTGGTATATTGTCTGTCTGGAGAGAAAGAGCCGCCTCAACAAGATTATAGTAGGAAGGAGTGAGGAGTATTGGATATTGTGGACAGGCTCCCTCATAAGGGGGGAAAAAGGGTCTATGCCATGGATGTGTACACTTACTCCTTCTTACTCCTTTTCCTATGTTTAGACTGTTGAGTGAACAGAAACGTGGACCCTGCCAAAGCCTGCAAACAGTATAAGTTTCTATTTTAGGGTTACAGATAGAAACTCACAGAAGACAAAACTACAACTGCAAGGAAAGTCTTGACAATAACTCATTTCAAGCATTAGAGTTTTCCAATTCCTACACAGATTCAAAGAAGCAATCACTAGAGTTAAGAGAGATTTCACTAAAGCCTTGCAATACTGCAATACGTTGAGCCGAACAAAAGAGAAAAAATTATAGATCACTAGGATAGACTTAGGAAACTCAGTGACTCCATCAAAGATAATACTATTCCTATTAAAGGATCCCCGAAGAAGAAGAGAGAAAAGGAGCAGAAAATTTATGGGAGGAAATAATATCTGGAAACCTCCCTAATCTGGAAAAAGAAACAGACATCAAAATTCAGAAGACGCCAAGGATTCCCATCAAAATCAATAAAAGCAGGCTAACACCAAGACATATTGGAATTAAATTTGCAAAATAAAGCAATAAAGAAAAAATTCTAAAGAGCAAGACAAAAGTGGTTCCTAACTTACAAGGGAGGACAAATAAAGCTAGCTGCAGATCTCTCAACAGAAACTTGGCAAGCCAAAAGTGAGTGGCATGATATATTCAACATGCTGAATGGCAAAAATCTGCAGCCAAGCCTATTCTATCCAGCAAGACTATCATACAGAATAGGAGAGATAAAGAGCTTCCCAAGCAAACAAAAACTAACGTAGTTCAGGACCTCTAAACCAGACCTGCAAGAAATGTTAAAGGGGACTCTTTGAGTGGAAAGGAAATTCCAAAAGTGACAAAGATAAGAAAGACAAACAGAAAATCTCCAGAAACAACAAAACAAGTAACAAATTAGCTCTAAATACATATCAATCAATAATTACTCTGAATGTAAATGGACCAAACACTCCAATCAAAGACATAGAGTGTCAGAATGGATTAAAAACCCCATCTGCCTACAAGAGACCCATTTTAGACTTAAAGACACTTGCAGATTGCAAGTGAGGAGATGGAGAAACATTTATCATGTAAATGGATGCCAAAAGAAAGCCACAGTAGCAGTACTTAAATCAGACAAACTAGATTTTAAACCAAAGACTGTAACAAGAGATGAAGGCACTATATGATAATATAAGAGGACTACCCAAATAACAATTATAAATATTTTGCCCACAACATGTGAGAACCCAAATATATAAGACAATTTACAAAAAACATAAAGGAACTCACTGATAATAATATAAAAATAGTAGGAAACTTTTACACCCCACTTACATCAACGGATAGATCACATAGGGCAGAAAATCAACAAAGAAACAATGGCTTTGAATGGCACACTGGACCAGACTGATTTAACAGATATATTCAGTACATTTTATTCTAAAGGAGAAAAACACACATTCTTTTCAAGCACACGTGGGTGGTTATCCAGAATATATCACATACTCGATTATAAATCAGGCTTCAACAAGTACAACAGGATTGAGATCATACCATGTGTATTTTTTTTTATCACAATACTATGAAACTTGAAATCAATCATAAGAAAAAATTTGGAAAGACCAAAAATACCTGAAGGTTTAAAAACATGCTACTAAAGAATGAATGAGTCAACCAGGAACACAATGTAGAAATTAAAAAGTATGTGGAAACAAATGAAAATGAAAGCCAAAAGTCCAAAACCTTTGGGAGACAGCAAAAGTGGTTCTAGGAGGGAAACTTACAACAATAGAGAACTATTTCAAGAAACAAGAAAAAGACCAAATAAATAACCTAGCTTTACACCTAAAAGAGCTAGAAAAAGAATGACAAACAAAGCCTAAAGCCAAAAGAAGAGGGGAATTATAAAGATTAAAATAGAAGTAAATGATCTAGAAACTAAAAACCAATAAAATAGATCAATAACATCAGGAGCTCGTTCATTGAAAAAACAATAATAAAATTGATAAACCTGTAGACAGACTTATCAAAAAGAAAATAGAGAGAATCCACATAAATAAAATCGCAAATGAGAGAAGACAAACAACAATGAATTCCACAGAAATACAATCATAAGAGAATATTATGAAAAACTATAAGCCAACAAAAATCTCCCAACAAACAAAAGTCCAAGGCCAAATGTCTTCACAAGTGAATTTAGCCAAACATTTAAAGAAGAGTTAGTATCCATTCTTAAACTATTCCAAAAAATAGAAGTGGAAGGAAAACTTACAAGTTCATTCTATGGTAAAGCCAGCCTTACCCTAATACCAAAACCAAAGACTCAACTAAAAAAGAGAACTACAGGCAAATATCCCTGATGAACATGGATTCAAAATTTTTCAGAAAATATTAGCAAATCAAATCCAAGAGATTAAGTGGGATTTATTCCTGGGTTGCAAAGATGGTTAGATATTCATAAATTAATCAGTGTGATAGACCACAATAGAAGAAAGGATAAGAATAATATGATCCTTTCAATAGATGCAGAAAAGGCATTTGACAAAGTACTACATCCATTCATGAGGAAAAACCCTCAATAAAGTAGGTTTAGAGGGAATATAACTCAACATAATAAAAACAATAGGCAAAAAAGCCCTCCAGAATTAATATCATACTCAATGGGGAAAAAATGAGAGAGTTTCCTCTATGATCAGGAACAAGACAAGGATGTCCACTCTCACCACTGTTATTTAACATAGTCCTGAAAGTCCTAGCCTCAGCAATCTGACAAAAAGAAAGAAAATGCATTTAAATCAGCAAGGAAGAAGTCAATGCAGATGACATGTTACTCCACATAGACAACCCAAAGACTCTACCAAAAAATTCCTAGAACTGATACATGAATTCAGTAAGGTCACAGGATCCAAAATCAAGGTACTCTGGTCCAATTCCATACACCAGAAATTAAGCAGCAGAAAAAGAAATCAATGAATCTATTTCATTTATGATTGTACCAAAAAGCCATAAGATACCTAAAAATAAATCTAACCAAAGATATAAAAGATCTTTACTCCAAAAACAAAAACACAGATGAAAGAAATTGAAGACTACACAAAGAAATGGAAAAGCATTCCATACTCATGGATTGGAAGAACAAATATTGCTAAAATGTCTACATTACTCAAAGGAATCTAAACATTTAATGCAATCTCTATCAAAAGGCCACCAGCATTTTTCACAGACCTAGAACAAACAATCCTAAAATTTATATAGAAAAGACCCCACCTAGCCAAAGCAACCTTGAAAAAGAAAAATAAAGCTAGAGTCATCGCAATTCCAGACTTAAAGCTATATTAGAAAGCTGTGATGAACAAGACAGTATGGTACTGAGACAAAAATAGGTTCAGAGACCAATGGAACAGAATAGAGAGTCTGGAAATAAATCCACAGTTATATGGTCAATTTATCTATAACAAAGGAGACAAGAATATCTGTTGGGAAAAGACAGTCTCTTTAACAAATAGGGTTGAGAAAACTGGACAGCCACATGCAAAAGAAGGAACCTCGACTACTTTCATGTACCATAAACAAAGATAAACTCAAAATGGATTAAGAACCTAAATGTAAGACCTGATACAATAAAAATCCTAGAGGAGCACACAGGCAGTAATTTCTCTGACATGGGCTACAGCAACATTCTTCTACATATGTCTTCTGGAGCAAGAGAAACAAAAGTAAAAATAAAGTATTGGGACTACATCAAAATAAAAAGCTTCTGCAAGAAAAGGAAATAATCAACAAAATTTGAAAACAACTTATGAAATACGAGAAGATGTTTTCAAATGACATATCTGATAAAGGGTTAGTATCCAAAACATATAAAGAAATTATAAAATTCAACACCCCCCCAAAAAATAATCCAGTTAAAAAAAGGCCAGAGACATGAATAGATATTTTTCCAAGCAGACATACAGATGGCTAATAGACACATGAAAAGATGCTCAACATCACTCACCATCAGGTAAATATAAATTAAAACCACAATGAAATATCACCTCAACCCAGTCAGAATGGCCACAATTAACAACACAGGAAACTGACAGGTTTACGAGTATGTGGGAAAGGGGAACACTCTTACGCTATTGGTGGGAATGCAAAGCGGTGCCACCCCTATGGGAAACAGTATGGAGGTTCCTCAGAATTTTTAAATGGAACCACCTCATGATCCAGCAATTGTGCTAGTAGGTATTTACCCAAGGATATAAAAGATTCAAATGGATACATCCATGCCCAGTTTGCAGCAACATTATCAACAATAGCCAAATTATGGAAAGGGCCTGATTGTCCATCAAATTATGAATGGGTAAAGATATGCTACATATATTCAATTGAATATTACTTAGCCATAAAAAAGAATGAAATCTTGCCATTTGCAATGACGGGATAGAGCTAGAGAGTATTATGGTAAGCAAAATAAGTCAGAGAAAGACAAATACTTATATTAATTTCACTCATATGTGGAATTTAAGAAACAAAACAAGTGAACATAGGTAGGAAAAAGAGAGGCAAACCAAGAAATAGACTCTTAACTATATATTTTTTTGAGACATAGAGAGAGCCAGCATGAGCAGGGAGGGTCAGAGAGAGAGGGAGACACAGAATCTGAAGCAGGCTCCAGGCTCCAAGCTAGCTGTCAGCACAGCGCCCGACACAGGGCCTGAACCCACCAACCATGAACCGAAGCCGGATGCTTAACCAACTGGCCACCCAGGCGCCCCTCTTAACTAGAGAGAATAAATGATAGTTATTGGAGGGAAGGTGGGCAGTGGCATGGATTAAATAGGTGATCGGTACTAAGAAGGGCACTTGTCATGATAAGCATAGGGTGTAGTGTGTAAGTTATGGATCACGAAATTCTACACATGGAATTGATAATTCACTGTATATTAACTAACTGGAATTCAAATAAAAACTTGGAAAAAATAAAAAATTAAATTAAAAAAAATTTTAAAAGCACATACATCAAAGTTTCTTTTAATCATAAATCTTAACAAAGGATTTAACCAACTCACATAGGCACAGAGCAAACAGGTCAAGTAGTGATCTACAAATCTGATGATACCTCAACAAAAAAACTTTGGGCCTGATAAAATTCTCTCCCCTCTCAAAGAAGAACATTTATATTAAAAATAAACCATGTAAAGGACTCAGAGTCGACAGCAGACTAAATGAAAATGCTTTCATATCAAGTAAGAAGAATCTTGAAAATATGTCCGCATGGTCTCCCTTCAGTAAGGTGCCAGAGACAGGCACACAAAAACACTTATAGGAATGAAAAATCATAAACAAGAGTGCAAAGAGCAGTTAAACTTAAGTGCTAGGATAAGATACTTGATAGTGATTTATATACTCAATTTTCACTACAGCTCTATGAAATAGATACTACTCCCAGTTCTGCAGATGCGGAATCTAAGAAAGAGACGATTTAGGGAACTTGTCCAAGATTGTACAGAAGTAACTTGGCAGAGTTGGCACTTCAACCCAGATATTCTGGCTCTGGAAGCCTACACTTAACACCAGAGCACTTTTCTTCCCATTAACAAAATGCGAGTAGAGATTGGGCTGATTTTGGAGTTCATGAAAGGGAATTTCCAAGAAGCTGAACTGTCCAAAGCAAAATTAAGATTCTCATTAGAGTTAGAACTGAAACTCCATAAAATTAAGGAAGTACCAATACTCTCACTTTTTTTCACTGTTTACTAAAAACCAAACATTGCTCTTTATGATTTCATTTGTTAATTTACGTAATTCTCACAATAGTACTAAGAGGTAGGTATTATTTGCAGTTTACAGTTATGGAATCAAAGCAACATAGAGGATAAGTAACTTGCCAAAGACCATATGATCAGGGCCAAGTGGGGAAGGGATTTGAATCAAAGCAGGTTTTTTATCCCATGTCTAAGTACATATTGCATCATGTTATACAACTCAAATAAAATATAACTATTATCAAATTTATGAAATTTGACATGCAAGAATTACTCTTATATCATTTAAAATATTTTTTCATGTTTTTTAATTTATTTTGTGAGAGACAACCTGAGCAGGGGAGGTGCAGAGAGAGAGGGAGAGAGAATCCCAAACAGGCTTCTCGCCGTCTCCATGGCGCTCCATCTCAGGCCCTGTGACATCATGACCAGAGCCAGAATCAGGAGTTAGGTGCCAATCCAACTGAGCCACCCAGGCATTCCATTTCTTATCTCATTTTTAATGGTGAACTGGGTTTACTTAATTTTCTCAAAATATTGTTTTGTATTTAGATTATATTCTTTTTTAGTTTACTATTTTGTCATTTTGACATATCACTATAAATCACAGTGTCAAGAAAAATATATATTTACATAAGAGAAGGATATATTTACAAAAGGAATATTCTTTAAAATCAAACTGTTGTAGGGGTGCCTGGGTGACTCAGTTCACTGAATGATCAACTCTTGATTTCGGCCTAGGTCATGATACGGTTCACGAGACTGAGTCCTGTGTCAGGCTTCACCTCTGCCAACACAGAGCCTGCTTGGGACTTTCTCTCTCCCTCTCCCTCTGTCCCTCCCCTGCTCATGCTCAGGTGTGCACTTGCTTGATGCACTCTCTCTCTCAAAACAAATAAACTAAAAATAAACAAATAAAAATTAAACTATTCTACATGGTTTTGTAAATGGAAGGGAGGTTTATGGTTATAACACCAATTTCCCATGACATAAATAAGTTTCTGAACTCAGTCTAAACAAGAAAGGGACAATCCATTGTCTCAATGCTTATGGTATGAGGAATATTGTGACTTCTCTCAATTCTTACCTGCTTTTTAGTATAATAAATTATGAATTAATAATGGGAAAATATCCTGTGATTATAGGATCCATTTATCAATAGATCAAAGTTTTAGTAAGTATATTGCTAAAGATATTTTCCATCCAAATCGATCTCAGAGATACAAGAGAATTTGTTCATCTTTTTTTAAAAGGGATTATATTTGATTCTTTTCTTTTTTATTGTGAGAGCATAATTATTGAAAATTCTAACTGATTCCAATCTGTAGAAAAGTAGATAACCTTAGATGGAGATTCCCTTAGAAGAAGATTGTTCTGATATGAAAAATGACCAACATTTATCATGAAATCACCATCCCTACACAGATGGCTCCAAGAATACATTCTGGTGTGTTCCAGGAAAAGGCATTTTTGAAAACAAGAAGTCCAATCATTCTTATTCAAAGAAAGATTCCTAAAGAATTTATGTTTCATCTTACATTGTTTATTGTTTCAGAAAATGATTTACATTTTTTATCAAAGTAGGGTTAAGAAAGGAACATTCCTTAAATGTCTGCTTGTGAATGAAAATCATCTACTTAAAACAGAACAAATATGCAGAAAGCAGAACTCCATGAACACAATGTATAAGCCCTTTATACTTCAGGTAGAAAAGTCTAAAGACTTTCCTGACACTTACCTCTATTATTTAGCAAAACCTGCCTGAAAAGTAGGAGTTTATCCTTACAAATGACACTGAAACAAATGAATTTGCCTAAAATCAATACAGATAGACACGACAAAATTGTTCTTTGCACCTTTTCAACAATCAACCACAATCTTTAATGCTTGGCTCAGAATGTCCAGCTTGTTTCCTGGTTATTTCTATTTCTGGCATAAAGAATGTTAGAATGAATCTTAAGTATCATACTGGTCTATGGGAAACCAAAGGAGACTTCTGATTATAATAATCATATATAGTTTTGTCCTTAATTAATTCAATCTCTCATTAAGAATTCCATCTATTTTTCCAGGAAAGGAATGTGATTGTACTTACAATTAACTGTTACAGTATTCTGGGATAATCTTACAGCTTCTCCCTAAATAATTAATTATTCACATGAGGAATTTTGCCAACCCACGTCCTATTGTATGCTACTGAAAAATACTGTGTTCACATGTAAACACGAAGTTATCTCCTGCAGCGGACATAGGAATGGCAGCATGCCCCACAACTGAAGGGAAAACTCCATTTCTTGCATCAAATATTCCTTCAAATATCATGTAAATTTCCAATTTCTAATACATGTTATACCTTCTTCACATTCCTCTCAATATTTCATTGACGCCTTAGCCTTTTCAAAGTCTTGAACAGAAATTTGGTTGCTGTTTTGCTCATGCACTTGGTTTTATTTCCACTAAAGTTCCATTAACAGGAGGCAAGCCGCTGAATGGCTTTGGAAGTAGCTTTGTGAAAGCTAACTTTTCAACTAGGAGAAATCTCCCTGGGGATATCTCGGAGACACAGAGACTTTAATAGCATTTTGTTTTCCTCGGCACATCTCCAGATTTTAACGGGCCTAAATGCAATGCACTAGAAACAAGCATATGTTGTCTTAACTAAAATCTCTTCTTGTATCTAAAAAATCTACCCCCAAATGCAAGTTACTTGATATATTTATATGTAAGGAGAAAATACCTAAACTAATGAACCAGAGACACAATCCCAGTACAAGCAAAGGGCTACTACTCTTTGTCAGCAATTACCATGTGGATATTTCTGAGCATTTATTTTCCCCCTTGGTTTACCTCTTAGTTCTAAATCGACCGTCATAGATGGTCTGTTCAAAGCAAAATTTTATGCTCATTTAAATACAAATGTTTTATCCAAATTCTGTAATTACTTTTACAATCCATTTATGGAAATAGATCACTCAGGGGTACTTGGGTGGCTCAGGTGGTTAAGAGACCGACTCTTGATCTCACAGTCTTGGGATCAAGCCCCACATGGGGCTCCATGTTGCCAGTGTGGAGCCTGCTTGGGATCTCGCTCTCCCTCTCTCTGCCACTCCTGCATTTACTCTCTCTTTCAAAATAAATAAATAAACTTAAAAAAAAGAAAATAGATCATTCAGGGAAAAGTTCACTTAAAACTATTTCAAAATCTAAAATTTCGGTAACAATAATTATGAATGGCCAGTATTAACAAATCTTCCTACAGATTATTTTAGATATTTTCTCTACCAAACCAATTCACTATGTAAATGTTTATGTAACTTATGCATTCTCTGAAATTCTCTATACTACAGGTTGAAAAAGGTTGTTAAATTTCAAAAATTTTCCTATTAGTGCAGCTAGTCTTTAACTAAATCCCCCCAATGGGGTATTATTTGGGCAAAGATATAAGTCAGCACACATAAATAACATCTTTAATTTGTTATGCCATATGGTACTAGAGTAATCATATTTCGCCTTTGAAGAAAGAAAACTTCCTATTATCTTTAATTTCATTCCCTTTTTGGCTACAGAAACTTCCCTAGAGTGACTGCTTTTGAACATATATTAATGAAATTCTAACTCAACCATATGTACTTATCATATATTTTTAAAGCACAGAAATTATGTCAATGCATATTCTTCTCAAGTAACTCAGAGTCATTTAAGGATGGCAACATAACCATATACAACATAAGACAGATTTGATGTACTCTATTATGAGAACCATGTAACCTTTTTGTGCAAGACAGCAGACTGTTGAAGTATGACCTTCTGCCTTCCTCCTTTTTTAATTTATATAAAGAGAGTAGATATCCAGTGGAATACCGGCACAGCAGTACCACAGAGGAAGGTTGAGACATGCAAGCATGAGCCTCACATGCATTATACGGAGTGAAAGAAGCTGGTTACAAAAATTATATAATCTATGATTCCATTCACACAAAGTTCAAGAAGAGACAAAACTAATCTATGGTGACACAAGTGACAATATAGGAGGAAGGCAGTAAATGACACAGTAACACAAGAGAACATTTTGGAGTAATGAAGTTATCGAGACACATCTGTATATGTAAAAATTCACTGAGGTACAAATCTATGACTAGTGTATTGTAACTAGTATACCTTATGGCCTTTACTATACATGTGTTGTGCCTCAATTGAAGGGAAAACAACAATAATGTTTTACACAGTAAAAGAACTCTATCACAGAGTTCTCTGCAATGAGAGGACATATTGCCCTAAACCAAAATACTTTATGTGTAGACAATTTTCTTGCAACAGAAAGAATGTAGTATCAGGTGGACAGATAAGTCAGAGTAGAAGCTGCTATCCTGAAATTGCTGCAAAAAAAAATGCATGCTCCTACTGCGGTACTGGCTCCTTGAGGCAGAGTTCCAAAGAAAAAATAAGCACAGGCACCAAGTAGAAAATACAAGGTTGCTAGTTATCAAGGTCAGTAAGGTGAGCAGAAAAATGAGCTATACTTCTTTCAGCCTTCTTCCCAAAGCTTCCTTCCTGATTCATAAGCACAGAAAGGCAGGCTCCAGCCTAAACATTGGAAGCTGCTTTCTAAAACTTTGTAAAATCTGGAGAAAGCTAGGGCACCAGGTGCTACTGTTGACATCACAAAGTAAGGATGTCTTTGTTCGGGCCAGTCTCCGGCTTGTGGGTTATACACCCCAGGGGCCCTAAAGTAGGCGCTAACCCTTACACCTGCGTACGAAGAGTAAAATGAATGCTGTGGAATACTTGTTGACATGAGCCAAAGCATTTGAACTCAGTGTTTCCTATTACCCTACTGACTTCCCTCAAATTCAAGGAGCAGTCAGGGCTCCGACATGAGAAAGAGAAAACACAGAATATAGAAAACAAAATAGCCAAACTTTGACATTTAAAAGTGATGGTTCAGAAATAAGATAAGGTCTGGGAGAATACTTAGGTTATCAAAAAGCAACTTTCCCTAGCCCAGAATGCATGAAAGAGGAAAAGAGGACAGCAGGGAAAGGAAAGAGAACGGAAATGTCACTGGACTCTTGAGAAAGCACCCTAAGCCCTCCAGTCCACAGAGAAAGCCCCAGAGGATGTGCAAAATGGTTTCGCCTAGAGGCAGAAGTGATGTGAGCTCCAGACAGTATGAACATAAGAGACGACAAAGTAAGTACCAGAGCGGTGCGTGAGACAGCACAGAGTAGGAGCGTGGACCGGAGGTAGAGTTAGAGTTGTGTGTTCCGGGAGGGGGAGTGGGTATGAAGGCTGCTCTATGCTGGGACAGGGTGAAAACAGCAGAGTCGCCATACAGCATGACACTGCCCTTGATCTGCAGTTCTTTCACAGTCTTCACAATATCAGTTACAATCGAGGCCATCGGAAGTCTCACCTCACGTAAACCTCAATACGGTCAACCTTCAGAAGCCATCTGTCTGATGCACCGGCCGGACAAGATTTTTAAAAAGCAGAGTTGGAGAAAATAAAAACTTGCATTGTCTCCATTTTCTTAATCAGAACAACACTACCTTGCTGCCTTCCTGGGATTCTGCAGTTATTGCATATGACCAAACTGGTCCTCAGCCACATTTTCCAACTTGAAACTTTATCCCTAACCTGGTTTCTTGCCCATGGCAGAGACTGACTCTATCCTCCACAGGAATTCCTAAACATTGAGCTTGGTATCTACTGACCCTCATAAATCTGCCCACTACCACTGGGCCACTTCATCCCAAGTGCTGCAGAATGCCTGTGACTTACCTGATGCTGCATGGTATGCTTGTTTTCATCACTTTTTTCTTTGGAGGTACCTGGGTGGCTCAGCCGGTTAAGCAACCAACTTCTGCTCAGGTCATGGTCTTGTGGTTCCCGAGTTTGAGCCCCGTGTCAGGCTCTGTGCTGATAGCTCAGAGCCTGGAGCCTGCTTCGGATTCTGTGCCTCCCTCTCTTTCTGCCCCTTGCCAGCTCATTCTCTCTCTATCTCTTTCACTCTCTATCTCTTTCTTTCAAAAATAAATAAACATTAAAAAATTTTTTTTAACTTTTACTTTGAATTCTTAGAAATTTACTTGACTATTTCTATTTTTTCTTCTGTCAAAACCCCCTATTATCAGGAAGTTTGTGCCTATTCTGTTTTACATATTTTCTAGCTATTTTATCCTGTATTTTTTCTTTCTATGAAAATACTTCTAGGCAGTTTACAATTGATGAACTAATTTATTCTTCAGCTTTTTTATTCATTCTATCCATTATTCCCTTATTTCAACTATTATTTTTTTGAACCTAGTATTTCTGCTTCATTATCTTTTCATGACATCTTGTTCTTGCCCCATATTGGTAATCACTTTTCTGACCTGTATTTGGATATTTATGAACTTGAGTACAAATCCTGACTCACCAATTTTTAAAGTTTATTTATTTATTATTTATTTCAAGAGAGAGAGCACGTGTGCACATAAGTAGGGGAGGGACAGAGAGAAGGAGAGACAGAATCCCAAGCTGGATCCATGCCATCAGTGAACATGATGTAGAACTTGAACTCATGAACAATGAGATCATGACCTGGACTAAGATCAAGAGTTGGATGTTAACTGACTGTACCCCCAGACACCCCTTTGACTCATCAATTCTAACACTTGTGCTAATAATATGTTGGCACAGTTTGTGGTTTTTAATTTAAAGGTATTATATTCCTGTAGTTTTCATTTAAAGAAGATTTATCTTATTAATTTGGCTATGATTATTATTTTCTTATTATTAAGGGATAGGTTACCTATTGCTATGAACTAGATAGAAAGGACCTGCATCAGTCCTCTGAGGTCAAGTATAGATGAAAACATGAATGTTTATGTCAAGAGGCCAATTTACCACAAGCCAGAATGAAACTCCCATTTGGTTTCACCACCCCAGGTAGCCTTTCAAGTCAATGCTCTATCTTCTTCTGTTTTTTTTTTAAATTTTTTAAATGCTTTATTTATTTTTGATACAGAGAGAGACAGAGCATGAGTGGGGGAGGGTCAGAGAGAGAAGGAGACACAGAACCGGAAGCAGGCTCCAGGCTCTGAGCTAGCTGTCAGCACAGAGCCTGATGCAGGGCTCAAACCCACGAACCGGAGATCTAACCTGAGCCGAAGCCGGACACTCAACCGACTGAGCCACCCAGGCACCCCGCAATGTTCTACCTTCAAGCAAAAAGGAAAAGGCATCTTCTTAGATTATCATCCATCAGCCCTGGAAGTTTTAAGAAAATGGCTGACAGAATGGAAGTAAGTTTGTTCTGTCCTCACAGTTGATTTTTATCAACTCTTTACCCTTTTATTCTCCTTTGATTTTACCCCTGAGGACACCTCCAGTAGGGGTGTGGGCCATTGGAAGTCTTGGCCTTTTGGTTTGGATGAACATTGCCAACGTCTGCAACAAGATGGGAAGCCAAGTTGGAGGAAGGACACTATTCAAACTACTCTTTTCTGCCCTATGCTGGAACAGCAGGGCCAAAAGCCCTTTGCTGCTGGCTACAGGCCAAGACAAGTACCTGTCTTGCCACGTACCCGTTGTAAGTAGCCTTCTTTTTTCTTAGGGATTTCTCACACTTTTATGAGTTCATATTGTTTTCTCCACCATAGTTGCCATAGGGTTGATTTGCTGGAGGGAGCCGCAGCTTGTGCTAATTTGCAGTCTTGGCATATATTGGAAATTTTCTCTCCTGCAAGCAAGTTTATGAACAGGAAACAGAAGATAGCATTGCTGTAATAGAATCAAAATAGACTATGGAATAGTCTTCTGAGATGTATAAGATCAGAATTCTGGAAAGAATCTGAAGCATCTAATTCTACATTTGACTGCCCTGTTCAAATATATTTAAACTGTTCCTTCCTTTAACAACATGTTCTCAAGTGAACAGTCTAGCTACTTTAAAGGGTGGAAAAAATGGAAGGCAAGTTTTGTAGTTTTAAGTGAATTTAAATTTCGATTTAATACTTCCTTTGAAATGATATATTGATTTTAGTAATTAATGAGAAATCAGTTTATTTAAATACAGGTAAACTTAAAAGTAGAGCTAGACTGCAAAGTTCTAAGAAAGATAACTAAATTCCTATTTTGAGCCAGGACACTGATTTCAGGAATCCATCTGTAGCTCTTCAAACATACTATATTATTGTTGTTTAAATGGACAGTGCTAACACCACCATCATATGACTCTAGTGGCCCTGGGGGTGAAACATTTAAGCCTTTATTTTTGAACAACACTAACTGTCCTATGCTCAATCTCCTAGTGCCCTAATGCCAACCTCTAAATATTTTAAGTCTTGGTTTTAATTAAAGTCCTGGGTACAGAACTCACATCTAATGAAAGCTAAGTACACAAGTATTGGACATTTCTAGAAATGTACTCCTCTTCTCTCCCTGAGAGGACTACCCCCTCCCCCCAGGTGCCTGAAATTATACCATATTAGGTTCATTTAGGCTCATCATTGCTCTGCATTAAGATGCAAAACTCCCTAGGAAGAAAAATCTTTTCATCTGCTGGTGTGTAGCTGTGGGTTATTTTGTAATATCCTTGGTACGGTATTGACTCTTTGAAAGCAGGATTCATCAGACATTGAAGGAAAGGAATCAAAGAGGACAGGAAGCTGGTAAAGTGTTTGAGATACCAGGGGACTCAGGAGGGCTCAGGAGGTCCTTTGTTAAAATGGGGAAAGAAGAATGTGTTTGAAAGAAGGTAGGAATATGCTAATTGTAACTACTTTTTCACATTTTCATTTAGATTAATCTGTGCCCAAGACAAAAGGATTGCTTCCTGTAAAATTTTTATACCTATCCCAAACACAGGGTTCTAACTTGTGAAGCCAATAAATATCTGTCTTTCTCAGCTAGTCATTCACACCTCTCTGCACATTTCTAAAAAGAGAAAGTTATGAGTCAGGTGATGGAGCAAATATTGTCATGGATTCATCAACGGGGAACATTTTCCCTTCTCTCAAATCATACTACTCCTAATGCCAACTTTGAAATTACACTCATTTTAATAGTTTTACAATGAGGGGTTATCTGTGTTAGAGAGGTCAAAGGAATTCCCAAGTGTAAGATTCTCTCTTCTCAATTATAACCATTCTACTTCTACCCCAAATCCCTAGATATCTAAGACACGGACCTGGTGGCATACCCTGCATATTTAACAGCTGGTCTGGATCACCCAGATTTCTGTAAAACACAAGTAATATCAGCAACTATCAGGAAATGAAACTACACAATTTCTATACTATACAGAGACTATAGGGAACTGTTAATAGCATTACTTATTTCAAAAGAGATGAAGACATTGCTTTAATCATCTCTCTTTATCTTTTCAAATGTTTCTTTGTTGAACTCCTTTATGCCAACATTATTTAGTGTTGATATGGAAATCTGACTGCAAATTCTTTTTTTTTTAATGTTTATTTATTTTTGAGGGAGGGAGAGAGAGACAGAACATGAGCAGGGGAGAGGCAGAGAGAGAGGGAGACACAGAATCTGAAGCAGGCTCCAGGCTCTGAGCTGTCAGCACAGAGCTCAACATGGGGCTTGAACTCACAAACTGTGAGATCATGCCCTGAGCTGAAGTCAGATGCTGGTCCATGTAAACAGTTTTAAAAAATCACTTTGTTGTTTACCAAAAAGAAGTAGATTTTTTCCTCCTATTCTATTTTGCCATTTATACTTATACTAGTGCTGGTTAAGGAGATTAATATATTTATGATTGATCAAATTTCTTCATTAGAAATTATGAAAGTAGAATAATACATTTGATGTCCATTCACTTAGAGTAAGCCTAAAGTAGAAGACATGAAGAATGTATTAGCCAAATAGAAATATATAATATCCAAGGAGATGATGATGATAGCATATGAAATAGTAATTAGTTCACAACCTGATTTGGTCATAGGGCTTGAGTTCATAGTGATATGCATCCTGATAAAATAATTAAAATCACAGAAGACAAAACTGAGAGTGACATCAGAAAATTGCTGAAATGATTTGTTTAAACATCTTTTTTCTGACCCAGAAAGGTATAATTTATCATGAAGTGAATAGAATGCTATTTGACAATGAGAAGAACAGATATAAATAGATTAGGCTATATTGCTGTGTTAAAATATTTTACTTTCTTGAGTTGGCTACAAGTGTCTTTGCTAAATCTATTTCATGTGCCATTTCTTATACTGTGGAGCCCACAAAATTTACATTTTGACTAAAAATTCAGTAATTAAAAGAAGAAAAATTAACATTGTCATTACTTCACACAGTAAAATTATTTTTAGAAATTAATGCATTGTACATTCAAATCACTGCATCCATTCTAGTTGATCCTCCAGTCCTATTACTGCACTACCTGCAGAGAATATAAAGGTTCAAAGTGAGTGTAAACATAAAGAAACCCTATAAAGGACTGTCTGGCTTCTGTGACTCATTATTAAATAGGAACATACTGGCGGCTACTGGATTTGAACAATCAGTCGTGATAGACTGACTTGCTCCACAACCACGAGCTAAGCCGTTATTTATGAATCATCATATCTATTCGATAGCTTGACCACACTGTTAAGCTGCCTCTTTAGAAGTGCGAATTGACTTATGCAATGACATGTAAGTAGAGGTGGCCTGAGTCACTTTCAAGCAGAAGGTGGAAGAGATAACTTCTGTTTCTTCTCCAGCTTGTCCTCCCATCACAAGAGCATTTAATCAACTTTAAGAAGATTAATGTATGCCATGTCGCAAAGGAATGAGATACACTTAAATATTTTAAATGTTTACAATTTTGCTGATTTCTCTTTTTCCTGGAGTAAGATCATCAATTATAACACTATTCTTTAAAGAAATCTATTAATACCCAGAAGTTCATCCCAAGAAAAATAGATTTTAGCAAATCCTTTAATGACTGTTAATTAAACATTATTTGTGAAGTTAGCAATTAGAAGCAAAATTAACAAATGCTAGATAAATTGTTTCTTCCAAAGGTGTTAAGTATGTTGCAGTAATTAAAAATCATACCCTTCAAAGAAATTTTAAGAAAATCATAAATACACATGATATAATGGTAAATGGAAAGTAAATAATTCAAAGTGTGGGTATGTATAAACATTAAATATTTTTAAAGTTATTTTAAAGGGAAAAAATGGAGGGGACTAGACAATATGTCAGGATGGTAGAATTAAGAATTATGTGTCATTTCTTTGCCTATACATGGTTCAGCTTTTTCATCGTTTCGAAATTTTCAACCAAGTAAAATATCACTTGCTCAACTGCAGAAAAACAAAAGAAACCTCTATAATGTACACAAATTCCAGTTTTCTATATGTAAACACAACTTCACTTATTTGGGGAGATAAATTTGGCTATGCTGCTCCATTATGTAGTCGAGGTAAAAATCCTAAAGCTCTTTCTGGGCAGCATCGTAAAATTCCAGCAATAAGGAGGGCAAACAGCTTTATATTTTTATTTACACTGATTCGATTGTGTGGCCTAGAAATTACAATCACTTGCCCAGAACAAAACTGGAAGTGATTCAAAGGTAGGGAACCAACTCTAATCTCCTGACTTCCAATTTAACCTTTCGCCCTGTGTAAGAAATCACATTTTTAGTGTGCGTATCATTGTGCTTCCTTCACAACATTTAGCTATAAGGAATGGTTAATATTGAGACTAGAATTTAATTTAAAATCTCATTAACTTCAGTATGGGGCTCTTCCCCCTATTTTCTTTGACCTGACAATTAAACTCAATAGCCAGGTCCATGTGCTAATATAAAATACAAGAGACATTAAAAACATATTTATTAAGCTCTTAAGTGAACTGACTTCTCAAGTGCTTTCCCAAATTTTATAGAACACCATGTAAATCTTGCATGAGGTACTTGGGATAGCAGGATTTGTATCCTCTCGAAAAATGGTATAACTGGAGCCATTTAAAAATAAAGCCAGAATGACCACTGCAAACAACGTCCTTTACTCGCGTTTCTTTGAACTGGGCCAGAACTTTTGGATAGGGTAAAATGGCAACTGTTCTAAGCAATTGCTGGAAAGTTCAGCAGAACGGACATCTTGGTCATGACAATGATTGTAGAGTTGTTACAGACATAAGCAGCCATCACTCAATGTGAAACCCAGAATAGGCGAACTTGTTAACACCCATAGAAAACTTTTTTATTTCTTTTCTTCAACTCAACTAATTGCTCCCTCCTTTTCTTCTTAAGCTTTGGCCATACAAGCAGGACACTATTTGGGATTCTACCTGATCTGTGCTCCCTACATTGTAATTCTTCGGTCTCAAATAAATGCTCATTTGCCTTTCATTAATGGCTTTTTATTTGTATGTTAGCAATCTGATGCCTTCACAAGTTCTACCTAAGAATTAAAACTTAACAATTTAAGACTAAGGAGTATATATATATATATATATATAATACCATCAATCAATAATAGCTTCCTTCCATATAACCATTGCCTCTTGGAAAACACAGTCTTTCTTTAACTTCGGAGTATTTAATCTCCAATTTTGGAACTTTTTATATTGCTTTCACTTGTACATATTCAGATTATCTGTATACCCAACAGCAAAGACTGACAACCTCAGCCTTAGACTCAGGCTTGCACAGAATTTTAGAATGCACAGAACATACAGAATGCAAACATCAACATATAGAAATAAAAAGATGCATAATAGCTAAGTGGCTGAGAAGGTAACTTCTATCGTGAATTGATGGTATTTTATCTTTCCTACGCCTGAAAATGAATTTATCCTCTTCCACTCAATACCTCCTCTGTTCGAGTTCCCTTCCTAAATGAATGGCCTCACCATGTACTCCGTTGCTCAAACATAAAGAACATCATCATAATTCCCTCATTCCAAAAATCTCATTAATTAGTAAAGCTTTTTGCTGTCTTCTGCCCATTTCTTTCCAGCTTCAGGGCCACCTTGACTTCACTGAATGTCACCATCAGTTTTCACCACGATGATACTATGGTCTCCAACTACTGTCCCCACAATTACAGAGATAGATACAGATATAGATGTAGATATGAATATAGACATATATTTTAAATTTTTATGTATTTTTTAAATTTGATATTAACATACAGTGTTTGATTTGTTTCAGGTGTATGATATAATGATTCCTACACTTTAGAGATTTCTGTGGAAATATTTTTGACAACTCCCTAGAACCTATTATAAATAGCACAGCTGGAGTACATTCTTAAAATACAAATAGGATTTCAAAAGTAAAAACCTGACCCTAGATTACTCTTTAGTCATGTCTCATTTTTCTGGACCCAATTCACTATTTTCATTCACACAAAAATTCCTCAAGAGTTGATCACACCCACTCATTCCCAATGCTCATGTTGTTAAGATGCTGTATAAACCCCAACTATGTACCTCCCCTTCGAGTTACTCATAACTTAGTTTCTCCCACATGTAAACACACTGCAAACATAAATAAAATTCTTCATTTTTCTCTTATTAATCTTTGTCTCAGATTAATTCTCAGAGCCTCAGCAGCATATCATAGCACGGTAAAGAAAAACTTCTTTTTTCCTTCTTTAGGCTACCTTTATTAGTAACTATGTGGTAACATCAATTCCACAGCTTGAAATACAGTTTCTATGGATGATGATGTTTGTACTTCTATTTCTAAATGTGACCCTTCTTTGAGATACAGACACCTATATCAAACTTTCTATCTTATATCTATATTTGAAGATCTAGTGAACAAAATAATCTTGATGCTCAATGTCACTTAAGTGGTTTGCCCCATCTCAAGAAGTAGCAGTTAGGATTAGTTTCCTAATGCTGCTGTAACAAAATCATCACAAATTTAGTGGATTAAATCAAGGAGTTTATCATCTTACCGTTCTGGAGCTAAGAAGTCTGAAATGGGTTTCACTGGGCTAAAATCCAAAGTTTCTACAGCACAGCATTCGTTCTGAAAGAAGGTGCACCCACCCCCTTGTCTTTTCCTTTCACTGAATAAGACTTCCACGTAAAAAGGTCCGCCTCTGTGCTTCCCACATTAATTCATTGAGCTATTTGTTCTTATTATTCTTATACTAACATCATACAATTTTTGCCTATTCATATGAGTAGGGTATTTTAACAATTTTAACAATTTCAGGCCAAGTTACTCCTTTTGATTTTCTTCCATATTGCCTTATTTACACATAGAATTTCATTTCTTTTGATACATTTTAGAATAGTTTTATTCCTCAAAACTCTCCAGCTGGGAGTTTTATTAGAATTGCTTTTAA
Source organism: Helogale parvula (assembly GCA_004023845.1). Classification (NCBI taxonomy): domain Eukaryota; kingdom Metazoa; phylum Chordata; class Mammalia; order Carnivora; family Herpestidae; genus Helogale; species Helogale parvula. Next base: position 61,892 of record PJEM01004293.1, on the reverse strand, counting down.
TGGATAATATTACAGAACTGTCTCTATACATCTGTAAATAGGGCTCCAAAATTTTCTCTATAGGAATATATATAATCTTTGTTATTTTGTGGATACTATACAAATTTTGTTGATATTGTGAATAAGACTTTATTAGGTGATATATTTATGTTTGGTAATTGCAAATGTAGAGAAGTGTTGATATTTATAGATTTATTTGTATCTGGAAATCTTGGTAATATTTGAATATTAATTATATTGGTTTTTCTGGGTTTTTAGTAATGGCCTTTATTGTAACAATAAGTTTGCTATACTTATTTATTCTTATCTCCTTATATCTCTTTCTAGAACTTTTCCCTACATTTATGATAGTAGCACCTTTGTTCTATTCAGAATGTCACCAGCTGGACCCCAAGACGTGACCTTTACTGCTCACCCCCACCAACTTCTCGCTCACATTTTTCATTAAGCTCTTTTTTTCCACCTTATCTCTTAACTCAGACAAAATACCTGGCATCCTGTGATGGACACGGAAACTCCCACTCAAGAACAACTGCCCGGATGACGAGTTCTGACCTGCCCAGACTGCCCCATACGAGCTTGGGCTTAATCCCAACTTGTGCCTATGCAGACGGACCAGGGAGCGAGTGGCAACTACCTTTACCTCATTATAATACTGAAATCTCTGGCCAAGAAGGAGCACTAAGATCATTTACTTAACATCCAATGCATATATACACATGTTTTCTTAAGGTGCCCACCATTCAAAATGTTCCTCCTAACCTTACATATAAAGATCCCACCCACCCTTGTTAAAAGAGTCATGGCTTCAGAAGTAATTCCCCAGGATCTCCTTGTTTGCTGCAGATAGAGTTTCCTTTGTGCAACAACTCACGTGGTGTGGTGTCTGTGATGAGTCATGAGTTCACAAAGACTGAATTCATGTTAATTTGGCTACAATACTGTTAAAGAGAAGGTATCTAAACTTCCTCTATTAAGTAGCTGACTGGCATATGACTGCTGAAGAAGCTCCCTTCTATTTCTAGTTCTTTTAAGATCCTTGGTCACAAGCACATGCTTATATAGATAAAATAATTTTTCTTCAGCATTGGATGATCATATGCTTTTTCTCTCTAAGCTTCTAATGTGGTGAATTACACTGATAGGTTTTTCTAACACTGAATCACTCTTACATCCCTGGGATAATCTTTCTTGAACATAATGGTATCTTTTGCACACCCAGTACAGAGTATTCGTAAATATTATTTAGGATCTTTTCATGGATTTCGTAAGTGACACAGGCAAATAATTTGATATTTTTAAATTTTTATTATCCAGTTTTGGAATAAAAAGTACATAGCTTATTAAATGATCTGGGCAGGGTTCTCTCTTTTGCCAAAGTTAATGGAACAACTTTCAAAATGTAGGAAACACATTGTTATAAATCATTTGTGTTCCTTAAAAATTTATGTGTTGAAGCTCTAACCTCCAATGTGACTTTATTTGGAGATGAGACCCTCAAAGAGGTAATTAAAATTAAATGAGGTTATAAGGGTGGGGTGCTACATTGTTAGGATTGATGCCTTACAAAAGGAGGAACACCAGGTGCATGTGTGTATGCAAAGAAAAGGCCATGTGCAGAAGACACACAGAGAGAAGACAGCCATCTGTGAGCCAAGAAGAAACACTTAGGAGAAACCTACCCTGTCAGCACTTGCTGTTGGACTTCCAGCCTCTGGAATTATGAAAAATAAATTGTCACTGTTTAGGCCACTCAGTCTGTGGTATTTCGTGATGGCAACCCCACCAACCTCATACAGACATTTTCTGAACTTCTGGTGGAAATTACCCATAATATTATTGTGACTTCTGCTTTTGGGGCAGAAGGTCCTTTAGTTATTTTAATGCATTGGTGTGTTCAGAGTTTTTATTCTTGCTTATTTGGGGATCTTATATTTTTCTAGAAATTCACCTGTTTCAACTAGAGTTTACTAATGGCTAGAAACATAGCTATCTCACTATAATTTTATTGGTCTATGTATAAATATACCTATACAAGAGAGAGAGAGTGTGAGAAAGAGAGAGAGAGAATCCCAAGCAGGCTCCATGCTGTCAGCACAGAGCCCATTGCAGGGCTAAAACTCACAAACTGTGAGATCATGACCTGAGCCAAAATTAAGAGTCTGACACTTAACTGACAGAGCACTCAGGCACCCTGGTATGTCTTTTTTTTATAATATGTTTTTCTTATGTTTATCTATAATTCTACCTCTGGTAATTTCCCCTAATTCATTGCACTGCTCGTTCCCCTTCCTGAAACACTCTTCCCTCAGATGTTCATCTGATTCTTCCCCTCATTCACTTGTGTATTCAATATCACTCTCTCATTGTGGCTTTGGACAAGTAAGATTACAGCTGTTGGTGGGAGCTCCCTCCCTCCTGCTGCCTTACTCTGCACCACTGCACTCACCATCCACCACCCTCCAATACACTGCATAGTTTTGTATTAATTTGAACTTTATTTGTCTCTGCCTACTCTATTTTAAATTCCTTGAGGACATAGAGCCTGGTCCACTGTTTTCTCCTACTACTGCCACATACTCACTCTATAGATGAGAGGCCCGCACAGTGCCAGTACTCAATACATAACTGAGTAAATGAGTGACTGGAGTCCTCCATTTTGTTTATTTATATCGTCTCTTTTCTTATTTCCAACTAGTCAATTTCAGGGGTGTGTCCATTTTATGAATCCTTCTAAGAATTGTCATTTAGCATTTTTTACTCACTTTTAAAAATTGTCCTTATCTAATTTGTAAATTTTTCCCTTCATTTCAGCCTCTTTGCTGAGGGGGATGGAGTCTATTCTTCTCACCTTCCATGTAAATTCCATATAAATCTAAGTAAATAGACTTACTAATGCCAAACCTTTTTCTATTCATTGTCATTTTTTATAAAAAACAGAAAAAATGTCTTTTCCTTCTACCATCATAGGTTCTCTTGTTGGGGTCCTATAAATTAGACTGAGAACAGGCAAATTAACTAGAGAAAAACAAACAGAAGTTTATTAACCCATGTCCACATGTATTAATAAATAATAGTAATAAATAATACCTGGAAATTCTCAATAATGAGTAACTCAAATGGGTGGTTAGAAGTTAGGCATATACAACTATCAGTAATAGTCAAAATATGGAAAGAGTCCAAGTGTCCATTGACTGATAAATAGATAAAGAATATGTGGTGTATATATACAATGGAATATTATTTGGTAATCAGAGAGAATGAAATCTTGCCATTTGCAGCAATGTGGATAGAATCACATGTATTATGCTAAGTGAAATAAACCAGAGAAAGACAAATATAGAATTTTACTCACACATGTAATTTAAGAAACAAAACAGATGAACATAGGAAAAGGGAAGAAAAATAAGAAAAAACAGAGAGGAAGACAAACCATAAGAGACGCTTATCTACAGTGAACAAACTGTTGCTGGTGGGGTATTGGGTGGGGGATGGGCTAAACGGGGGATGGGAATTAGGGAGGGCACTTGTGGGATAAGCACTGAACGTTATATGTAAGTGATGTATCACTGTATGTTAACTGTGTTGGATTTAAATAAAATTTAAAAAAGAAGTTGGTCTTATACAAGCATCTCAACAAAAAATACATTTTAAAGAAATAACAAAACAAAGAAAAAGGACTTTGACCTTGTAGCGGTAGCAAATTATAAGAAGGCAAATAGACGGGGGAAACTATGGTTATCCAGGGCTAATTTTAGAAAGGTTTGTTATATAGTTTCCTCTGGGACTATCTCTGAGCTACTCTGGGTCTAGAATTTTTCTCTGATAGAGAGGGGAGGGAACACGTGATAGGGAAGGGGGCACCTTTACCAATTTACAGCCTTGTTTTGGCCAAATAGGGGAAGGCAGAGAGCTTTTCTTACATCTGCTTCTTCTCAAGTGCTTTCAGCTCAAAATAATCTTTATCCCTAAGTGACATATTTTGAAGTGTCATATTCCACTCTCCCTCACTATGATAAGCATTGTTTGTTAATACCCCATGATAATAAATGGTCTTGGCATCACTATGGATTCTAATTCAGCTGGCGACTTATTGCAAAGAAAAAAAAGTGTTAATTATGTAGTAAAGTTTAAAAAGACTACCCTAGGAAACTGCTTCTGTGTTTTGATTTATATTTTTTCTTATTTCTTTTTCTTTCTTTGGTGAATGACTATTCAAATAGTAGCACCCAGTGGGTCAAAAGTTCTAATCAGCCTTGCATTTATTGTTTCTCTTTTAGAATTGATTGAATGGAATGAACTCATTTTATGTTCAATTATTTAACTGTAGGCTTTCAGCCTATAGAGGTAAAAGGTCAAATGCTAAATTTGAGTATTTAAAAAGAGAAGTAATTGAAGTCATTATATCAAGAAGACATTTAATGATTACTAATGACACAATACTTCCATGACAAATGTTGACTTCTCATTTTGAGATATCTTCACTTACATGCTACCACTGCCATATTACCCCAGGAGAGTTCTAGAGCTTAATTTTATAAAGATGGAATGAAAACTTTGAATTCTAATCAATTTGAAACTTTTTGTTTGAATATCTATTATAAATCATTTATATTCACTGCCATAGTAGTAATTACCTTAGCTTTATGCTGTGTTTTAATCTTTTTTTTTAAATCAAAATGTACCTGTTTTATGGTTATGTGATGCAGAATATAAACCAGGTCTATTGACAACTAATTTTATAAGAAGATGTTTTATATTTTTTAGTATAGAGTAAAAGAAAATACGTCCTACAGAAAAGTGGCCAATAAACCTCCCATAAGCATAAACATGAACAGAAGGCTTCTGTGCTATTTATTTTAGGGACATTAACTGTTGAATGCTGGCTAAAGTCTGTAGAGTTTATTTTCTTTGTGTGACAAGGTACATTATGTGAATTTTCTCTAAGGGAAGGTAGGATATAAGCAAGGTAAAGAAAAATGATATTAGGTTCAAATAAGAGTCATGATTAAAGCATTAAACTACTTATATTACCTCTGATTTTGAACCAAAAAAAAGATTTTTCTTATATACGCATATGGTTAAACATATGAAGTATAATAGTGAATTGCCACAGAAAATTAAATCTAGAATGAACCCATGCATTTTGTAAAATCATTCTGTATTTAGATCACAGGGCTTTATTGTTGAAAGTGAATATAGAACATATTTCATGAATTCCTTAATTTTAAAGATATGGAAAAGTACCAAAAAGGGAACAGAACAAAACGGCAAAGAGAGGAACCAATTTTTCTGGGGATGAAAAGCATGAATTTTCCAGTCCAGGCTCAACCATGTAATATTGGGTTACCCTGGGGAAAGCCACTCCCTCTAACTTTCTACAGTGGAAAAAAATGGGGGTGTGATCCATTTTATTTATGGAGATAAAATGAGTGGCAGACACCCTGTAAGTATTTAAATGCAGCAACTTATCTTATGGGTGAGCTCATTTAATATTCACAGCAATCTTGTGAGACAGATGGTATTCACCTGTCTATTTTAAGATGATGGGCAGAGAATGTCCAAGATAATGTGGCTGATAGGAAGGAGAGTCATTATCCAAAAATGTCGGGCTTCACACTCAGGCTCTTACCCACTATAGGTTCTATAGCCTATACATCGAAGAGTCTCTTACAAAGGGAAAGAACAAGAAACCAAGCACATGTCTCTTAACTGTGACTTGTGCTCTATCCTTTGAACTACAGACATGTCACCTCTGCGATTATAATACTCTCCTTGCATCGTGGTCTTCATTCACTTCATCTTCCTAACACTGATCTCTCACATCGTACCAACCAAAATGTAGAGGGCAATCTTCTCTGCTGTAGCACTTGTAACCACCCCTGCCAACCTCCCCCTGAGAAGCTACCTGCTCTCCTTCTGGACACATCACAGAATCATAAAATTGTCTTGAACCCATCAAGGACCTGAGGTCACAAGGTAATTAAGTAACCTGAATTCCAAAGGCAGACAAGTCTCTGCAAGGAGATATGAGGAAGTCCCTCAGGAAACCCCAAAGCCTGCCAAACTGAAGAAATTATGCTCAACCTCAATGGAAATTGGAGCACTGAAATTTAACACAACAAAATGTGTTGTGAAGACCTCCTTGGACACTCAGGGCTGGTATAAAAATTATTTTAAGATGAAGGTATTTGAGATTGAACAAATACAAAAAGAAGCCATCTCAGAGCTTTCCTTTATCTGACTAAAAGCAGAAATTTCCGAGAAATGAGGACTGCCATAAATTCCCTTTTGGAGGGCAGCTTCTACTCCACATGAGAAACCAGGAGAGAGACCAGGGTAAACCTTTCAGAAGTGTCCTCCTCAGATTTTTTACAGCCCTGAAGCAGATAGAAAGATCATTCACAGTTGCATGGACAAACATTATCACAAACTTTCTCTTCTCTCATTTGTTCTAGAAACCCATTTGTCTTTCCTAAAGAAAACCATTTATTCTTCCTATAAAAATCATTTCTCCCTCCATCTCTTTCCTTACTAAATTAGATACAGACGCCTTTCCCTGTAACCATTTAGAGATCCAGCCACTTCTTTTGTTGGCTCCTGTGTACATGTGAATAGATCTTTTTCTGCTATTCTTCTGTCTTTTGACAGGTTTACTCCCACATTTTAGCTGCTAAACTTTAGAGGGTAGAGGAAAACATTTTTCCCTCTCTAAAGTGATACCTCCTTATTGCCACAAGATTGGCAAATGTCATAAAAGTGAAAATACTGACAGAGATGTGGGAGGGAGAAGCCCTCATCATTACCTCTGGGAGGAGAGACCAGCTGGCTGGGCTCAGTAGTGACAAAATTCTCTTCATGACCAAGCTGTACTCAGGCTTGCAGGAGCCTTCTGCTCTTCTAGGCTGAGCCTTGGTCTTGGGTCTCCATCCTGCACAGTTTACTTTTAATAAGAATTTTAGGCAGAATTCATTCCCCACCTGTGGTATCTGAAGATTTTTTTTAATAATCCCTACACACAACATGGGGCTTGAACTCACAACCCAGAGATCAAAAGTCTCATGCTCTTCTGAGTGAGCTATCCAGATGCCCCTCCACCTGTGATATCTGATCAGCCAGGACATCTGATCAAATTCCTGATGCTCCGTTTTCCCCCTCAGGTGATGTCTGATCACCCTGGCCTACCTTCTGAAAGAGTTTTGTTAGGTCTGTTTAGCAAACAATTACCCTGCCCTCAATTTTACATCCACCAAGCCTCCATCTGTTTCTTGTCTAGAAACCTCCACTTTTCCTTGTTATATGCCAAATGGAGCCCAGCCTCTCCTCTTACCACAAAAATCTATTGTCATAGACCCCTGAATAAAGTCTGAATTTTTAACAATTGTTTTGTTTTTGTCAGAATTGTTTTGTCTTTACCAGTATAAAGCATAAAGTAGAAATCAAGGTCCTAGGTATAAGCCACAGAAAATTTCAACAGGGCCAGAACAGAATACTCATAAAGATGTTTATAAAAGTTTTGTTTATTAAGAAGACTGTGAGAGAAGGATAGATACCATATGTTTGCATTCATAGGTCTAACAGGAGAGACCTGGCAGGGGACCATGGGGAGAGGAAGGGGGAAAGAGCGGGGAAGAGTGAGGGACACAGATCAAGGGAGACTACTGAATAGTGAAGATGAACCATGGACTGAAGGGGGAGGGGGAGGGGGGGGAGG